>PITA01004331.1:111007-125160 GCA_004023965.1 Spilogale gracilis
CTCCCCTCCCTGGATCACTGTCTTCCTTCCCTCACCCTCAGACCAGCTCTTCCTTTCCCCCCTAGCTCACTGTCTACCTTGCTCATGGCTGTTTTCCAAGGAATATACTTCCTAGTGTCGCACTAGTTTGACTGATTCTGCCCTGGGCCCTGCTTGACGGGTCACCCGGGCCAGGACACGAGGACCAGGGTAGTGGGCATCAAGGACGTCAGGAAGGGGTGCATTGTCGAGCCACACTGACAAAGGGTGAGAACTTGATGATTGGAGGTGGGAGTAAAGAAAGAGCCAAGGATGGCTTCCAGGCTAAAGTTTCACTACGAGATGCCCTCTTTAAAAATAAGTCACCAGAGGGGTACTTCTGAAGAAACTGCTCCTATTTATTTATCCATTTCTAGCACCTACCATCCTAGATCTTCTGCAGAGGATGAGTGGCTATCTTTTTCATGACAGCAGTCCTGTGAAGAGGCTATGTGATAAGAACAGGAGTGACCTCTAATATTTGAATACAATCCTTTAATTTGGAAGGGATTTCATTTAATTTCTTCGGATGCCCCATGAAGTAGCAAGATAGAGATTGTTGCTGTTTATATCCAATGACTCTGAGGCTCAGAAACGGTATTCTTCCCAGCTCAGTATAGACAGCCCCTCAGCAAGCTGTGAGTTTGGACTCCTGGCTCCATGTTCCTTTGACCTATAAGCTTTGGCACCCATCGTACTCTCACAGACACTGCTCTCTGAGTCCTCATCTCCTTATGATGCAGGGACCCCCCCTTTGAGATAACAGATACTACTGTTCTTCATGAGTACTGGTGGGCTTGTGATTTCCTTCTTCAGCATAAGCCTCTCAACAGTATAGGGGGTCAAATCTTTACTTAATGGACTTTCTAGACATAAAAAGAAAGATTATAACATGTTCATTGATTGAAAACCCAAGGTTGTGAAAGTGCCAACCCTCCTTAAACCTATAGGTTCAATAAAATCCCAATCAAACCCGGACAGGGTCTGTTTTGCTGCATTTGACAAATTCGCCCTAAAAATGTGGACATTCAAAGGGCCAACGTGACTAAGGCAATCTTAAAGAAGAAAAAAGGATTCCCTCTCTTCTCTGCAAATCCATACATTTCCTTCCTTTAAATTGTGCTCAAAATTTACCTTTCCCAGGAAGCTTACTTGGTATTGCCTACCTGAGCTTTATCAACCCACGCAGCCCAGGTGATTTCACTAGAAATTTCAGCACTGTAAAGCTCTGTAATACTTTAACTAGGATGTCAGTGCGTCTTTATGGGGTCAGAAGCTCTTTCGTGCATTGTCTGGTCTGGGCTTTACTGGGATGCTATGAGTTGGAGGAAGTAGATACTGTCACTAACATTCTACTGCCCTTCCCTGGATCATCCTATATAGGGAATGTCCGGGATCTAAAGCTGGCACCTTCCCCTACCCTGGCTGCCTGGAATCCTAAGCAAGGAACTAGTGCCCACTCTGCCCCTTCCTTTCCTGGCACCCAAGATGCCCCACAGAGCTCTTCTGCAGTACCGAGCCCAGGACTTGGCTCAGGTAGTCCTAGCTCTTACTAATTATGACATCCTATCCTTGAAGGTCATCAAAAACAGACAAGACACTCCTCTGAGAGTTGGAGGGAATGGGCTGTCTCGAATTGCTTAATATGTGGGTGTTGTTCATTTGTGCACGGTTTCATTCCATAAACATGTACAGAATTCTGTCTTCTGTTGTTCCTACAGCTGGCTACCACTTACTGGACACCAGTTATTCAGCATTGCAGTGTAGAGATGAAGGCATCCTTTCTCCACTGAGGTTTCTCAGTGCTCTGGGAATTAAGACAGATTAGCAACCAAATAACAGTGGAATCCAAGCTGTTGATTGGCACACACGGGGTGCCATGCAAGCCCACAGATGGGTCATGAAAGCTTCTGCAAGAAGTTGGGCCAGTGAAAGGATTACATTTACCTACTTTTATCTCCTAAGGAGATCCACAAGAAGGAAACATGTATATGTAACAGAATCCGTAGGTTCTCTGCAAAACTCTTTCCCCTGCTTCTCCCTTCCCACTGAGGTGGCCTAAGTCCATGACCCAATCCATGCCTTCCACTTCCCTCTCTATCCTGCACAGGCTGCCGGATGGACTTTGAGCATACAGCCTTGCTCCCCTGAAGTCTGTCTTTCTTCCCTAGGGCCTTCAGCAGCATTGACTTACTTTCTGCTCCCTGCAAAAACAACATTGGGCACCACAGCAACTTGGCCACCAAAAATCCCACAGGGAAGTACAGTCACTGATACAGATTTATTTCTTGGTTCAGGCTTCATTCTAAACATGACTCTTCAGGAGGACCCTCCCTGGGGTCAGACTGAAGGCTCGCCATCATTGCCCTCCCTTCTTCTGTGACATCAGTCCTAGCAGATGCCCATCCGCACGTGTGAACTTTCTAAGGTCTGTGTCCTGTGTTAGACTGGAATCACTATGAAGACAATGGCAGTGACTGTCCTGATCACCACCACCACAGCTACGGTTGGCAGAGCAAGGATGAATGCATTGTGTTTCATGGATGGTAATCGCCTGGGTACTGGTCCCAAGACCATTCTCAGCATTTGGAGGTTTACATCCAGGGTGTACTCAAACTCCTCTGTATCAGGTTTTATGGGAGAAACTAAAATAAACACAAATAGCTTGAAACTCATCCCAAGACCCAGGGGCTCACAGGTTACTAGAGGAGACAGATATGAACACGGGCTCTGAGTCTGAGCTCTGTGGGCCACCTCCCCTCAAACCCTGTATTGCACGAGGCCATCAGCTTCCATGAGGACGTGTCGACGTGTCTCTGGTTGCATCTCTCATTCAGAATCCCCTCCCACTGTACTTTCACTAGAGCTTCAGAGTCAAGGTCCTAGAGGCTAATGTGGAACATTCACTCTGCCTTGGGCACAAGGCAGAGCACTTGCATGCGATTTTTCAGTCCATCTAAGCAAGAACACTGTTTCAGAGAAAAGATGTCGTGGCTTGGAGAGGTAACCTAACTTGTCCCTGGTCACACAGCCAGGGAGTGGGGGATGCTGAGTGGATCGAGGGCTCTGGGAGGCTGTGATCAAGCCTCATTACAGAGATCAGAGTCACTCTAGCCAGTTCAGAAAGCGATGTACTTCTGCTATTAAGTGGACAGCACACTTATGAGGGTTCAGGAGACTATGATGACCAGTGAGCTTCCAGGAACAACTCCTACATCAGGAAGATGCCCAGCAAGCTGCCTGTCAAGTGGGGAGCGACGGTTCCAATGCTCCTTGGGGAGCCTCATGATCTGCCTCCCTTGCACTCAACTCACTTCCAAATGCACACTTCGAAAAAGTGCTCCCTTTGGGAGGGGGCGGTATAATCGACATAGAACATGATATTAGTTTCAGACATTCAGCAATAATTCAATGTTTGTGTTGGAGTGCTCCTGATTAGCACAGACCCCTGTCTACAACAGATCCCCTGCTGCAAGGGAGTCGGGGAAGTATAGCTTTTAGCTTTGAGCCTCAGTGGAGCAAAAAGGCATATTAACGGGAGCTACAGAGGATGTTGAGCAAGGCAAGTCAGAGAATCAGCCTCAAACTCAAACATCAAAGTCCAAACATTAAGTAGTGATTATACTATATAGATGTATATATACAAAATAGATAATATCTTATATATTATATTCTGTCATGTGTGTATATCCTAGTATGGAATTACATAACATATGTGCTAGCATATATAATATAGCATATATATATGTATAATCTTCTTCTTTCATCCAGAAGGACCCAAGAGAGAGAGGAGCACATGTCAACTCCCATCTGGCATATGCCACCATATTTCATCTTGTCCAAAGATTTTTTTCAGCCCACTAACCTTCTGATTGCTGCAAATGCTGTTGATTGTCTCCCCAGTGTATGTTTCCCCTTCCTTATTTCCAACACCCTTTTCCTGACCAAGAGAAGCCAATTTATGTTAAAAGACCCCCTGCTGCTAAAGATAGTCTCCCCACCTCGTCCTGGCCCAGAAGACCTCAGCGGCAGTGTGGCAGGTGATGATTCTAGCAAAGCAGTTCCTTTCCTGATGAAAACAGACAGACTAAACTGGAATTTCCTTTTGAGAGTTGCCCTTTTCCCTCTCTTCCTTTCTGGAAGTGTGAGCAAATTTCATGGTGGACACATCCAGGGAGCTTGGGGGTCAATACCACACCTAAAACCAGAGTGGGGGGGTGCCTGAGTGGCTTGGTAATTGAGCATCTGGCTCTTGGTTTCTGGTCAGGTCATGATCCCAGGGTCTTTGGATTGAGTCCCACATCAGGTTCCACATTCACCGAGGGGTTGGCTTGAGATTCTTTCTCTCCTTCTGCCCCTCTCCCTCTAAAATAAATAAGCAGATATTTAAAAATGAAAAAGAATCAGAGGAGGAAACAGGAAGGAGCCCACACCCTGACAGCCTTCCCTAGAATCAGTCCTTGGACACCCTGCTCATGACTGATGGAATCTTAAGGCTGGATGAGCAGTTAGATGTGACCTGCCTTCAGTCACATGCCACCTGTAATCAATTTAATGGCTTCAAACCATCATCATTCTATTTATTCTTGATTGTTTGGGTCAGAGACTCTGGCCAGGGTGTTAGTCTGTGTCGTGTGATACTGGCTGGACTGTTGGCTAGCCTGGACTCGGGGGGTATCTGGGATGGGCTGGAAGGTCCCGGTGGGCTTCAACCCCAGGTCAGGTACTCAGTCTTCCACCAAGTGGCCACTCTTTCTCACTGGCTAACTTGGGCTTCTTGCAGCATGGTGGTCTCAGGAAAGTGAGGTTTCACAAAGAATCAATGTGGGAGCTGTAAACTTTTTACACTCAGGCTTCGAGGTTACAGGACCTTATTTCTGCCACGTTCTCTCCGTCAAGAAAGCTCATGGGACCCACTCAGGTTCAAGAGAAGGAGAAAGGGACTCCTTCCTAACAGGGACATAGCAGGGTCACATTACAAAGTAGCCTGTAGGGTATCAGTCCTATCTGTTCCCATCTTGGGAAACAAATTTACCACACAAACTTTCCCTTCCCTCCCTACCACACAAACTTTGCTAACTGGCCCACATTACTCTACAGATTGACTCATTTAATAATTTTTATATGGAAGAAAGAATTAATCTTTATGGGATTCCTACCACATGTTGAGTGCTGTGCTAATCATTTTCACATAGAATATCGCACTTGCTGTGACTTCTATTTTCAAAATGATTTTCCCTAGACCTAATTTCTAGGTTCATTTGAGCCATCTGCTGATGGCAAGTGAGTTTGCCGGTCAGTCCATAAAGCAGGATGCATGACAATTCCCTGACAGATGGGACTTGTCTAAATGTCTTCCACACATGGGGATAACCCTAAACTTTTTCTCTCTGTCCCTGGGGATCACAGTACACCAACTTACATTCCTAAAAGAGTTCCTTCACACTCTTGTTTATTCTGCTTCCCAAGGGGATAGAGGCCTGTTTCCTTAGAGGTTCTTTCATTCCTGAGAAGAAATCATTTCTGGACCTCTGGGTACCCAATTAAACCTTGTAGAGGCAGAGGTATTGGAGGGGCAGCTTTGTAGAAACTCCCTCCTATTCAGTTGTAAGACCCTCTCCCAGAGCGAGTCAGAGACTCCACGGCGGGTGGTATCCCGTAATGTCAGTGGGAGAACTGATGATAGACACACCCAGAGGCTTGAGGGGGTTCGTGCTGAACAACAGCCCCTTTGGGACTGTCTTATTTTATCCCTTTTGAAACTCTTGACTGTGATTCAAGAGTCAAGAATAAAACAATATGGTGCTTGTGCACCACAGAGCATCTCGGCTGCGGTTAAAATAGCAGATGCCAGAACATTCCATTTGCCAAAGAATCACCCAAAGTCAGAGGGATGCTGTGACATCAGAGGAGTTCACTGAGTCAAGGGGGAAAGTTCTAGAGCCTTTTAGCATCTCAGTAGGACTTCAGGGAAGTCATGAAAAAGTCAGGAGTGGTCCCTGATTTCCAACAAGCACAACTTTCTGAGAAACATCTTTTATTGAATACTGAACATATTCTCAGAGCCATCCAGTTATTTCAAACTATCGTTAGCCAAATGAGGGAATACAGCCCCAAAGAGCAAGGTGACCAGAACTGGGGTTGGGGCACTGGCCTGTGCCCGAGAGGCCCCGGCATCCAGTCCAGCCCTCCTTCCAGATCACCCCCAACTTTTCTGTCTGACCAGGACCATCACGCTGACCCCGAAATGCGGAAATAGAAAAATTCCACTTGCTCACGGCAGGAAGAGTAGGGCAGAGCACGACAGGTGATGGAAAGGATCGCTCAGGATCAGGGGCCTCTGCTCAGGCAGCCTCCAGCTGAAAGCCCTGTGTGTCTGGGGGATCTCTAACACCACCCTCCCTGAGACACAGAGCAAAGAAGGAAGATGTTCTGCACAGCTGGTGCTCGGAAGGAAATACCTATGCACAGTCTGTTCCCTGCCTCCCATGCCTCATGCTCTGCATTCTGTCCTCGCGCCCCACACGTCAGGCTCCCAGCTCCATGCTCTACCCTCTGTGTGCCTTGCTCTGTCCTCCTTCCTCCATCTCCATGCTCCGCGCTTGGGTGGAGAAGGTGACTGTAGCAGCTGGGCCCACAGAGACATGGGACCCCTTGTTCTCAGGATCTGATACCCCAGCAAATGGAGACAGAAAGCTGAAAAGTCTCATGGCCTCTGAGGTCCTGGTAGGACTCATCTGCATGAATCATGGAGCAACACGGGAAAGAGAAGGCGAGGGGCCGGTCCTCAGGCACCAGCGGTGTAGACAGGGTAGCGGTGGAACTGATCACGTGGCGTCGCATTCAAGTGTCAGGGCATCTATGCATAAACGGCTCGGTGTGAATGACTGTAAATGTGCAGCTGAGAGCAGGATTGCTCTTAACCTTGTCTTCATTTGGGGTTATGGGTTAGCAGAAGATGAAGACAAATAAGGCAGAGCTCAATCCTCCTCACTTAGAACAAGCAGGAACGTCAGGGTCCCAGACAGGGGACAGAGGAGGGAGGAAGAATCCAAGGCACAGGCTATAGTGTGAGCATTGGAACTAGCCAGAAGGCTTTTTAAGCGAAGAAGTTCCAGTACTTTAAGCTGCTGGGGAACCTGCAACAGGATTCCTCTCTGGCTCCTAGATATTTAGTCAGAGCTGTGCTACACTCATCCCCCTCAAGTTTTGGGGGGGCAGAAGTGGGGTAGATAAAGGAAAGAGGTGCAGTCTCAGTCCGTCTAGCCTGGGTGAGAGGGAGAGAGCCTGCCGGACAGCAAGATGCCCCTTTCACCGATGGATTCAATGCACACACACGGAGCACAGAGAGTAGCCCCTCGGGATTACCTGCCCCTGGAGGAGCTCACGGTCTGGGGAGGGAGGACGGAGTCAATGTGAGTTCCATCCTAAGGGCCCAAGGCCCCAGAGACATACTGTATCTTAACCAGGATGGGACCTTAACCAGAAGAGGTCCAGGCCAGGCAGAGTCATTGTAGCAGGAGGCCAGAATTCTGAATCAACTCTGTTCTGAAAAGAGCCCGTGTGGGCATACCTGTCCCACTCTTCCCTCTGTCTCTGTCTCTCTCTCCCTCTCTTTCTCCCTGCTGGCTCCCCAATTGTATAATTCTTTCTGCAAATAGTTTCTGAACTCCTACCTTGTCTCCAAAGCATTCTGTGTCATACCCTCCACATGTCGCACACATATTCATACACACGCTCACACACACAACAAACGCTCACATGCTCACACACAAACATGCACACTCACATACTCACACTTACTCACATGCACACTACATGCATCAAATTCACACACGTGAAAATGCCTCTCTCAACCGTGAAGTAAATTTGAAAGGAAAAGTGTTATTTTCTTGTCCGTTCTTTCTACTTCTTTCCTGACTTTAGAAAAAGCCATCACTTCTAACCTTTAGGCTTTCCAGTCCATAATCCAGATGGAAGGGTCCTGTCACAAGGACCCTTGTCAGGCAGACGTGGGGCAGTGGGCTTGAGGGGCCAGACCTCATCTCCCGCCAAGCCTGGAGCGAGGAGGAACGATGATAATGGAATCACAGCTATGTGGTCCGAACTTGTAGTTGGGAGGGCGGTTCTGGCCCAAGGTCATGAGGAAGATAAATGGGAAGTTCACGACCTCTGCAAAGCTACTGGCTAAGGTGGGAGGTTCAGGAGGACCTCAGGGGGTTCAGCGAGATCTAGATTAAAGATTCGTGTGGGGTGAAGCCGCAGGAGGCAGGCGCTGCCCCGAGGCCCCAACCAGCCGGTAGGAGGAGGGGTGCTTGCTCGTGGCTTTGTGGGCAGAACCGGGGGCTGCTGGCTTCGATGGTGGCACATGTGTGGCCCACATTCTTACCGGGAGAGGTTGAACTAGGCCAGTGCAGAGCCTGTGGCTTCCTTAGGGACCTGTCTTAGTTTGGGGTTATGGGATAGCAGAAGCGTCCATGGAGATTGGCCATGGAGATTCCAAGCAGGAGAGGGCTAGTGTGGGGGGCGGAGCATGAAGGCCATGCCTGGCCCCCAAGACGGAATACCCTCCAAGTACAGAGACTTTGCCCCAAAGGTCCCTTATCCTGAGTGAAGCACTTTGGACCCCCCTGAGTGGGTTGTAACAGTGGGGGCGGGGAGGGGGAAAGGAAAGGTAGGGAAAGGCGTGCTCCAGGAGGGAGGACCCCCTTGACCTCGGGAAAACCCTTTCTCCTTTGGGAGACAAAAGCGTCGAATTTTGGAAGCAGCAGAGGACCCAGCTCAGCTGCCCCTCACTCGGGGCCCTAGAGTGAGTAAGTGAGGAGGGTACATTCCCGTCTCCCCCTCGGCTACTGTGGCCTGGGGGACACGAGTGACCCGAGATCTGTACAGCCGCACGTGGTTCCCTGGGGCGTTCAGGGAGACAAAGGGCGAGAGGCAGATGTTTCCAAGGCAGGCCTGGGCTGCGTCAAGCTCAGAACGAGCTGCTCCCGGGCTGGTGGGGCTGGCAAGAAGGAACGGAGATTCTAAAGCAAGCGCAGAATCTCGGCCTCCATGTGGGAACACACGCAAAAAATACCTTCCTGTCTGGTAATCCCTGTCTCATCCCGGCCTACACTCTGCCCTGAAGACTTACATTCCAGGAAAAAAACACTTTGGGACCACATTGGGGGAGGGAAGAGATCAGAGGAATGTGAACATGCACGTGAGCCACCACTCACCACAGGTTTTGCAGGATTCCTGTGCACCGAGGAGGGAGGGGCCCCTTTGCACCCCGCCAGCTCCCGCCCAGCCTGGGGGAGCACTCAGGGCCCTATCAGCAGCCTGACACATAATAACGGGGCTCTTTATATTGCCTTATCCCTATGTGTATTTTAGAAGACATCTTCTGGGTGACTCTTGGCCGCATCACTTTTCTATCAAGCTGAATGCCCCCCTCACTGGAGGGCGCCAACGTGAAATCACTGTGTGGGGACCAGGGCATGAAGCCGCTCCTTCCTTATAGAATATTCCGTTTGGGGAGTGAGGAGTATTTTGTTACATCTGCCCAAATGAAAACGTTCATCACCCAACGCTGGGCCTCATCTACCAGATGTGCTAATCTGTCTTCTACGTCATCCCTCTGCTAAGCTGTCAGGGCAGCCCACGCTTGCCCCGGAGAGCAGGGCTTCGTGTAGCAATTAATCAGGAGTGGACGAGGAGGTGAGTCTGAAGATCACCAAATGCACCAGCGCGTTTCCCCGTCTTGTGATTACCGGTCCTGGAGCTTGGGGAAGAAGAGGCTCGTAGGTTTAAAAACTTCTAACAACGACATCAGAAGGATGGAAATGTTATTAACAGGAAACTGAGCTCCAAGTCTGGACTCAGACAGCCAAGAGGCGGTCCATTGACTGAGGTCCAACGAGCCCATGCCCCAGCAGTTTAGAACGTCCGCCCCACACGTCCCCGTTTCTGGGAAGGGGGTATGGAAACACACCTACCAAAACCCTCCCTTTGCTAATCCGAGTTAGAATTCTATTTAGATCACCTGGGCACCGAAACGACGGCACGCCTTAGTGAGATTCCGGGTTGTCTGAGCCGCTGAGGGATTTCTCTTCCAAGTACCCGGTAACCCATGGTGGGTAAATAGACCCGTGCTTTTAGACGGCACGCATGAGCAGCATGTAGTTTGTATCTGAAGATGCTTGCCTGGGCCCAGACCCCTGCTTCCCTCATCCCTTTACTAAAGGCCGGGAATATGCAGGAAAAAAAAAAAAAAAAGAAAGAAAAGAAACACTGGTCCTCCAGGAGCCTTGGTTTGCACACTTTAGCACACACGCAAATCCTCTGATCTGTCCTTGAAGGGCACACCCCGATTCAGCTGTGCTGGGGGAAGGGCCAACACTGAATTTCTAGCGAGCTCCCAGGGGGTGCTGACGCTGGCTCTGGGCCACACTCTGAGTAGTGACAGCTTGCTTCTAAACGGTGGTCCCCAAGAATTAGCTGCAGCGAAGAGGGGCATGCCAGAAATGTTCATGCTCAGGCCCCGCCTCTGACCTGCTGACTCGGTAGCTCAGTGGTCTGTGTTGTAACAAGCCCCCCACACCGCCACCGGGGATTCAGATGTGAGTCTCAACACTGCATCCGGGGGGGAGCCTGGATGAGGCCTCCCCATCGGGTTATGGCCGAGGAGGAGTGGCCCGAGGTACCTCGCACGCTGGCTTTCTCGACACTCGGGAGCCCAGACGCAGACAGAAGGGTTGAACAAAGCCCCTGGAGGGAAGAGGGCCAGAAGCAGAAGTTCCCTTGGGGATGTGACGGGGAAGGAGGCAGAGGAACATTCTCACAGGCCAGCCACCAGGGCTGAGAACCGCCACCCGCCTGCCCAGCTGGTCTTCACAAAGGAGGGGAAGAACTCGGCTGTAAGGGGGCATCTTCCAGTCCTAGTTGATTTTAAGCCATCCACCTTCCCCGCGAGAAAAACCTCGATACAGAAAACGATTTGCAGTCTGATAAACTCGAGACAGCAGCCGGAACTTTGTTTTCCCTCCAGGACGGTGAGAAGGCCGTGAAGACATCGCCATAGCTCTTTCCTGAGGAGGAGAGGGAGCAGGGAGTGAGGGGGAGGCCAGGCGAGGAGGGGGAGGCCAGCGTCAGGAGCTTCATTTGTGTTTGCCTTAATAAATGGGGTCTTAAAGGACGGAGGGTGTTTCCTGCTTGTATTTTGGTCCCTGTAGGCATCTCCGACACTTTCCCCCCATAATATCTCAATGCCCAGCCTGAGCGTGATGCCGGGAGCTATGGGAATCACCAGGGAGAGTCCGCGAGAGGCTGAAATTCTCTTGATTTTATCTTTAAAATGTGTGCATTTTGTCCTATTAAGTAATATATGTTTGTTTTAATGTAATAAATGGCTCCGTGTGGAGTAAAATACCCCCCCCCTCCAGAGTTACATCCCATGGAGGATACAGAGAACAGGCACGGACAGATTTTGAGAACACACTGTTTTCTAAATAGGTGGTGTTTTCACGGAGGGGACCTTTTGCAGGAAGGGCTCAATCTACCTGCTCTGTGGACAGTGCACAGGGCAGGGCACCTGGGGACATCCTGTGATAGGAGGCTTTGCCTGGCACCTCTTCTCAGCCACAGGTGCCGACAAGCTGGGCTCCTGGGGTCCCACCTATGAAAGGAAGCAGGCACAGTGGGCAAGGGAGGCCACTGGTGGATACTGGGACCCGCGCTCAAATCCTGAGGCTTGGGTGATAGAAGCGCTCTGTTTCCTGGGCTTTGAGCAGCACAAGAAACTCTTTGACCATCTGGAGGCTTCTGGTCCTCAGAATATGTCCTTCCTACCTAGTCTTGGAGGAGCCAAAGTTGACGGACCTGAGCCTGCTAGGCCTGTGGGGGGAGTGGAGGAGCTGGGGAGGGGGGCGGCTGCTGGGGAGGTGGCTGGGTCAAACAATAACTCAAGCCGAGTATTGTACAAAAATGCACACTTGGTCAGAAGGACCGGAGAAGTGTGGGTGCATTAGATTCAGTCTGTAAGAAAAGAGCATTTATAGGGTGGTCCCTTTTGTAAAGCAAACTTGGGTCTTCTGGTGACAGTCCCCTGCCGCCTCCATTTCTCCACTGATCAGGTTCTGCAGGGAGATGGCATTGTCAGATGCACCTGCTTCTAGAGAGATCATCCGTTTCCTAAACCCTCATAAATAGCTAACACTTAAGATGTAGAAGCTGACTTGCAAAACCTTGTGTTTGTTTTTTTGTTTTTTTGATTTTTTTTGCAAGTGGAATGAGCTCCTTTGGAAGGACGTGGGAGGAACTCCCTGATGGTGTGGAGCTGGGGAACATCCTTCATCTCACAGAGTGAAGGACAGCGGCAACCTCACTGTCCCACCAGGAAAATGGGCACAGAGTCTTGCCCTCCTCTCGAACCAAGGGGCCGTGGAGCCCCCAGGAGCAGTGCTCAGGTCAGGGTGCACAGCAGGGACGGGTAAGGTGGGCTCACCCAGAGGGGTCTCCTCTCCACGGTGGGCTTCCGGCTTGCACACCCACTCCCCCGAACCATGCTGAGCCCACTCAGGAAACCCAGCCTCGGGGCTGGCCTTGGTTTGGGTGGAGACCGACCTTCAGGAGCTGCGTCATTTGGAAAGACACAGTTTTCAACAAGAAACCCTCCTCTCGCTGACCCTCTCACCCTCTGGCTCCAGGACAGGCTTTCTGTCACTAAAAAGGCTTGTTCATTTATAACAGATGGGGTGTTTGGATTTTCTGGAAATGGATTTAAAGATTTCATCCCAACCCTATGTCTCTGGACGCCCGATCCTTGCGGAGTCACCCACCTTCCTTCCTGGGAGGGGCCTGAAGCCCTCCTGGGACCCCACGTCTGAATCAACAGTAAGCACATGTTTCATGCCACAGTTCCTGACCTTGGAGATAGTCAGCAGAGCAAGAAGGGGGGAAAGCTGTTGGATCAAAACTTGTCCCCTTGCTGTGGTGGTTCTCTTAGTTGATGAAACACAGGTTCTGAACCTAAAAACAAAAATCAAAGGGACAAAGTCATTGACCACAAGGTCATATTTGCCCAGCTCATTACTACCCAGGAGGACAGATTTTCCTCATGTCTCACACTTGGGAATGCATCAGAGTACACTGCAGGACCTCGGAAAACCCCATCCTCAGGGTTTCTGATCCAGGAGCGAGGGAGGCTTGCCCCTCTAGCTCAGTCCCAGGTGATGCTGAGGCTCCAGCTCCAGGGACCACACTTTGAGAACCACTGGTTTCTGGCCAGAACACCACTGGCCCCTTGACCCTTTGTCTTGCAGGATCATCTCTTATTTTGGTCTTTTCAAGGCCACATCCTCCCCGCCCCCC
Source organism: Spilogale gracilis (assembly GCA_004023965.1). NCBI lineage: Eukaryota > Metazoa > Chordata > Mammalia > Carnivora > Mephitidae > Spilogale > Spilogale gracilis. The sequence goes on from PITA01004331.1 coordinate 124,379, forward strand.
CGCACACCTGGGGCTGCCCAGGACAGGCCTCTGTGGATGAGCCAACGTCCTAAAACAGAAACTGGGGTCTTAGAGATTCTCGAGCACCAGCCGAGGCCACCAGGAGACATCGCTAGAGCATTGCCCCACCCTGGTGGGCCAGACTGCCTTTCACACCTGCAACGTGAGTTGGAAACACCAGCAAGGCCAGCAGCCCAGGGACCGAGGTCACCATCTGCCAGAAAGCTCCGCAGGCAAGCATCTCAGCTCTTCAGTCCCAGCACAAGCCCCCCAGGCAGGTGGCCCTGCTCCCTGGTGCAGGGAGGGCTTCAGAGAGAAGCAGGCCGGGAGGGAGCTGCCGAGAAACACAGCATTTTGGTTTTGCTCCAGGACAGACAAAAAGCAATTTTTGAGATTATTAGACGGAAGTAAGCACTAAAAAAGAACAAACATTTCTCTACTTTCTCCAAAATCCAGTGATTAGGGCCTTAAAGGGAGGATTAGTAGTAAACAAAGTAAAGAAATGGAATTCTTCTACATTCCAATCTCAGGACACGTTGGATTTGCTGTATTGTTGCCCAGCTGGACCAACACCAGCCACTGGCCAACCCTCCTCCATTGGCAGCAAACACCATTGGAAATGTAGAGGGGGACCCTTTCTTTGCTTTCAGGTTTCCAGCAGTTTGGGAGAGTGGTGTATCCCAGAAAATGGGGAGCAGGTGTCCCATTGACTCATCTCAACTCCAGAGAAACCCCTCCAAAAAGACCCTCTGCCTCTATGCTCCTGACCTCCTGGGTAGGGG
>PITA01004332.1:0-125102 GCA_004023965.1 Spilogale gracilis
CTAGGAAAGACTGTTCTCAACTCCTCCTTACCCTAATCCTGCCTCCTCCCTAGCGGTTCCACCTGATCACGTGATGTCAAGGTAAGTCACCTCTGGAAAACGCAGTCCCTCATTCCTTCTCCCCTCGCTCAGCCCCCTTCGCCCGGCCATTTCTACCCATGCCCGACTCCTGTTAGCAGACTCTGGCAAGGCTAGGGTTCCACATGCTCTTTCCTTCTCACTGGTCTGCAGGCCTTCACCTCTCTGGGTTTGGACACCTGTTGTTTGTCTTCCACAGTTCAAGTGCTCAGGCCCCGTGCTAGCAAGAGCTGCTCAGCACCCACGGTGTAAATCTCCCTCAGCCTGACACCTGACCACGAGTTGCTGGAGGGATGACCAGAGCGGCTGACTCCCCATCTGTCAGAGGCCCTGGTGACAATTTGCAGATGGAGTCCACAGCCCCGTGCAAGTCTAAACACTCTAAAGGGGTCGGGCAGCTGGCACATGGGTGTGTGTTAAGCAGGACTCACACAGTATGAGCTCTTGGATAAGGTTCAAGGACATTTCTTCAAACCAGAGCCCCACTCGCCCCACCCCCAGTCGTCCTTCTTCCCTGCCTAGGACTGACAACTTTCCTCAGTGATTTTGGAAAAATATCCAGAGGTGGAGAGAGGAGGCCCTCGTACTTATTCCCAGGCCAAAGCGAGACTTCCTTCTCCACCAAGCATTCAAAAGGGGAGTCCTCGCCAGGAAACCTCCCACAACGCAGACCCCAGAGATCTCACACAGCTCTGGATTGAGAAGGAGAAAGTCATCTTCGGTATGCAAACATTCTAAGATATAAAACCCGGGCTCCTGGAGAAAAGGGAGCTGCAGAGGCCAAGTTCAATTCACAGGGAACACCCATATGTGGAAATCCCCTGAGCTTATCCTGAGGGCAGATCAAAGCTTTATAACGTTGGAGCCCCGAAACCTACCCAGTGCATTGCACCGGGCTGTCTCACAGCCCATTAAACATTTGATGATCTATTAGCCATCCTGTAAATCAGTCAGGACAATGCGCTCCATGAGGGAGTTTAAATAAGAACTCACAAAATGATTCAGTGATTTCCCCAGAAATTGTCTTTCCATAGGAAACTGCCTGATAAGGTTCTTAAAAATTGGGATAAGGGGGAAAATTATCAACTGACTCAAACTTGCAACTCCAGCTTTACCTCAAAAGGATAACATTGATTTCTGCAGCCCAGGAAAGGGAGAGGTTGTGGGAAGGATGGGAAACATCAGAATATATTTATAACCAAAGACATTTGCCCAACACAAACAATGCTCTGTGGCTCCAGACACACACACACACACACACACACACACACACACACACACACAAAACTGGTTCCCCATGGCAATGGGATCTTACGAATGCACCCTTGACTTATAGCATGGGGGAAGACAACACCCCCTATACCCTGATCCTGAGCACAGCAAACTGTCCTCGGAGCCTGCACTCAAGTTCTGTGGGCAGCTCGGCTTTTCTCCCCACTTGCAACTGAATTCCATGAAATTTGGAAAGATGGGGATGCAGGACTGGCAAAGGCCCTGAGCTCACTCCCTTTCATGCAAATAGACTTTTCATTTTGTTTCACCATGATTAGGAAGAAGGGGGCAAGGATTAATCCTAATTTATTGCATCTGCCGAAATCCAGCTCTAAGATGGGAGTAAGTGGATCATAGGGGAAAGAAACGGAGAAAAGAAGATGGGAGTCAAACTGCACTCGGTAATATTTATTAATTTGATGTCCCAAGGAAAAGAAGGGATCCGTTCTAATGGCTCACCCTCCAGCCCCCCCAGAACCCTGAAGAAGTCCTTCTGGCACCGCTGTGAGGTAGATCAGAGCCGTCCTGTGTCCACAGTGGGGGAGGCCGGTGCTTAGACGTCCGTAGTGATGGAGTCAGGGACAAAACCCCAGACCTGGACCTTTTCTAGCTTTCTGCTCCCAGCCTAGGCCCTCGGGCCTGAAGAACACTGCGTGGTCCGTTGGTTCCAGGCGGCAGAAGGAATGGAAGGAGTGTTCTCTTTGCCCTAAGCACACAGCACGGAAGTGATAAGTGCGCCACCACCGCCACCGCCGCCACCGAAGCTATCCTGCCGGCTCCGAGGGCAGCTGAGCTCAGGCCGTGGGACACTTCCGCTGCTGAGGTAGTGGTGAAGTTCAGGGGTGGGGCTTAGAAAACTCCTCTCAGAAACAGACACAAGAGGCTGATGAAAACCCACTTGTTAAAGATTTCTCCTCCCCAACCAGCCCCCTCCCCATCCCAAGACCAAGTCATCAGTTTCTGGAGGTCAGAGATTTCCAGCTGGGACCCTCCACAGGGCTCATTCTAAACAGGGGCCAGAGGCTGTCCAAAAGTTCTGGCTCAACAGAGTTCTTTCTTGTTGTTCAGGACCTAAGAAATTCCCCAGGAAGCCCTGACAAACGGAGATAACGTATCTTGGGGTGAGGGGCACAGGGTGGGAACAGGGGCACTAGAGGAAAGGAGTAGAGGTCAGGGACCCTGGAAAGCACAAAAAGCATCCGGGCCCCACCCAGCCACAGACTACCCACCCCCAATTCCAGCCCCGCCCTGCTCCTTCCAGGGAGAACTGACATTCACGGGTTCTCTCTCTTCCGTTTGTTTATCCTTAATATCCAAATGGATTCTCACTATCACTCCATAGCTATCCAACTTTTCAAAGAAACCAGAGCTGAGACCAGAGTTTGAGAAGGCCTCTAGTCTTCTCTGCAAGTCAAAGCCAGCCCAAGTGGTGGCAAGAAATCCGGGAGGCCAGAGAACTGAGCTAGAAAATCTAGAGGCGCCCAGGCAGGCTGGGGATTTAGCCACACTTCCTGGCACACACTGGGCGGCTCGTGGGGTGAAGTACAATCTGCTGCCCTACCTTCGCTTCAACCCTGGGGCAGGTGGGTCGGACGCGGGAGAAGAAAGGGTCCTGGGTTCCATTTTGGTTCCCTACCCCATGTCCCCCTTTCTTTCGCTGCAGAGCCCTCTCCAACCCCACCTTATCCTAGGGAACCCCAAACTCGAAATGACCAAAAGGAGACACAGAATGCTTCCTTGATCCTGAGCCGCCGGCCTCCTCGCCTCGGTCACCTACCCGTCGAGCGGTGGGCACTGCCTGAACTCCGCGGGGCTGCTCAGTGCGGCGGGGCGCCCGGGGGGTTGCCAGGCGGGGAGGCGGCGGCTTGGTGCTCCTCCCGCCGGCCGCGGCACAGAAGGCGGCGGAAGGCGCTGCGAAAGTCGGGGCTGCGGCAGTAGATGAGCGGGTTGAAGGCGGAGTTGGCATAGCCCAGCCAGTTAAGGGCCAGGAAAGCCGGGCTGGGAACCAGAGAGGGACCCCCGAGAGCGCGCATCACGTTGGCCACAAAGAAGGGCAACCAGCAGAGAGTGAAGGTACCCATGATGAGACCCAAGGTGCGCAGGGCCCGGTGTTCCCGGAGAGGCAGAAGGCGCGCGGGCCGCCGACCGTAAGAGTGCACCCCCGCAGTGGAAGCGAACGGCCCGGCCGGGGCGGGGGACAGAGTCCGAGACGCAGTCGGCGGAGACTCCTCGGGCGGGAAGCGGCCGAGCTCCCCGCGCAGCAGGCGCAGTTGGCGCGTAGCCACGAGGAAAACGCGCGCGTAGACGAAGAGCATCACCAGAAGCGGAAGGTAGAAGGAGACGGAGGAGGAGAGCAGGGCGTAGGGGATGTTGGAGGCGAAGGCGCAGCAGTGTGGATTGGAGTGGCATCGCTGTGCCTCGGCGTCGGCTCCCACGCGCCACCATTTGCTCATGATGGGCGCGAACGACACCGCGGCGGACACGACCCACACCAGTACCACTGCCGCCCGGGCGCGCCGTTTGGTGACCAGCGCGCCGTAGCGCAGCGGGCTGGTCACTGCCAGGTAACGGTCCACGGCCAGGGCGCACAGGGTTTCGATGCTGGCTGTCACACACAGCACGTCCACTGAGGTCCACAGATCGCAACCAGTGGCTCCCAGGGGCCAGTGGCCGGTCAGCGCCAAGGTGGCCCCCGGCGGCACTACCAGCAGCCCCACCACCAGGTCTGCTGTGGCTAGCGAAGTCACGAACACGTTGGTCATGGTCTGGAGTCTTGGCGTCCGAGCGATGGCCACGATTACCAGCAGGTTGCCTCCCACGGTGACCAGCACCTCCAGCGCCAACAGCGCCCCAGCCAAGGCCACCGCCCACGGCACCCCTGGCAGCCCACTCGTGTTGGCAGTATTCGGCGTCGGGGTGGGTGCACCCGGCCACGAGGCCGGAGAGCTGTTCCCGTGTGACCACGAAGCCATTCCCGGGGCGCGCGTGGGGCGGGAGGGAAAGAGAGAGGGGGTCTCCTTTCTAGATGGGTCCCTACCCCCAGCTCAGGGGAGGGGACAGCGGGGCGTGGGAGCGATTTCCTTGGCCTGGACCATCTTCCCTAGTTGACCGGGCGGGCGAGAAAGCTCAGCCTCCCCCCACCCACTCGCCCGGTGCCACCGCTTGGGGTGGGGTGGTGGGGGGAGGAGTGGAGGCCCTTAAAGGGGCAGCGGCCAGTAGTCTCAATGCCGGGCGTCAGGAAGGGAATTGGAGGGAGGGGAGGGAAGAGAGATGGATGCCTGAGTTTTCTTTTAAATTTCTGGATTACCGACACCGGACTTCTCTGCCACGTTGTGCCCACTCCTGCTTAACCACCGCAGGCTCTCGGCGCAGCCCTCCGTCGGCCCTGATTCCCTGGAACTCTGCACCAATTTCCCCCGGGGAAGATCCAGCAGCAATGCTAGCTGAAGGGTAATGAAGACCACCCCCTCCACACCACCACCACCACCTTACCTTGTTAGAGGAAAAGGTAACCGTCCCGGGGCAAGCAAAATGATCCCCGGTAACACTCCATCACACCCCATCTACTTGAGTGTCCTTCTCTCAAATATTGTAAGTAAAAGAGGGTGGCCAGTGTCTTCTCTCTTTTCCCAAGACCTCAGTTCTGATGAGATTTGAGCCCTTTCCCTTCTCCTGTTTCATTTACCCTTCCTGCTCCTCTGGTTTTCTGTGGTCTTTTTGTTGTTCTTGTTCTTTTCAGCTACTAGAGAAATTTGACATTTTCCAGGAGTCTTTAGCATTGCCTACACATTAAAAAAAAATTTGATTTGGCTTCATGTAGTCTGGGATGCTGAGAGTTTTAGTTTCTCCATCTTTCCCATTGCACATTGCCCCTTCCACACACCTTTCCACCTAGAAAATTTCTAGATGGGTCCCTTCTTTTAAAATTTTTTAACAGTCATGGGGCGCCTGGGTGGCTCAGTTGGTTAAGCGACTGCCTTCAGCTCAGGTCATGAACCCGGAGACCCCTGCTCGGCGGGAAGCCTGCTTCTCCCTCTCTCACTCCCCCTGCTTGTGTTCCCTCCCTGGCTGTGTTTATCTCTGTCAAATAAATAAAATCTTTAATAATAATAATAATAATAATTAAAATTCTTTAACATCTTATATTTTAAAATTCTTTAAATTTTTTAAATTTCAAAATTCTTTAAAATCTTACATTTTATTAAAATTCTTCAAAGACATGTTGAAATTGAACAAATGAGTTTGAGGTGAAGGCATGAGGTCTGGCCATCGTCACCCCCCAGCTATCCACAAATCTTCCATCACTACCCTCCCCACGGTAAAATGGACACTCTACTTCCTGGAAGATTCTATTTTCATGAACTTTTAAAAATTAGAAGATGTTCAGCTGAGGAATTCACATGCTGCATCTTCTAGTGTGTGAAAGGATAGGCCTGGTTGTTTGTCGTTGTTTTTTTTTAAGATTTTATTTATTTATTTGAGAGAAACAGAGATAGTGAGAGAGAGCATGAGCGGAGAGAGAGGGAGAAGCAGGCTCTCTGCTGAGCAGGGACGATCCCAGGACTCTGGGATCGTGACCTAAGCCAAAGCCAGAGGCTTAACAAACTAAGCCGCCCCAGGTACCCCAGGCCTGGGATTTTAAGGCCTTTTGAAGTTTTTCCTACAGCCCCACAGAGGCTCCCTTACCTGACAAGCCCAAAGCTCTTTCTCTCCCCTAGACTTCCAGCGGCTTCTAGCAGCCAAGCTCTCCCAATCTCTAAGCCAGTTCTTGTCAAGCAAGGTGTGGGGAGGTGAGTTTGCAAGGGAGGGCCCTGGGTTCAAGGTGAGAGGCAGGAAGACATAATACCTTTATTAAGTTCTATGGGAGACCTGATCCTGGAGCCTACTTGCTCCCTCGCCTGTAACAATGGGACAAAAGGGGAAAAAAAAAAGGATCATGGAAAATGCCTCCAGGGCCATACCCTCACTGCTCTATATTTCAAAAGAACACTCTATAGTCACTGGTCTAAGCAATCCCTCTGGGAGGCTGAGCCAGGGCTTGGGAGGGGATGTGAAGACCTAAAATTATCCCTGAGGAGAAAGAACCAGTTTTGTCTTCTAGGGACCCAGCAGCTCACCCATAAGAAGGTTTTGTCTATGGCCCCCAAACCAATGCCTTCCACACCCATGCGGTACCCCAAGCAGGTCTTTGGATCCTGCCCAAAGTGTGGAGGTCCAGAGCCTAGCCTCTGCCCCCCACCCCCAGTCCTGCCTGAGTGATGTAGGCCCCACTTGGCCTTGAGTCTTGTCTTGGCTGAGGCCTCTTGTGGTCATCAGGGCAATCACTCCCAACGTGGGTTTTGCAACATCCCAGAGTGTTGCCAGTTATCTCAAAGGGGTGTCATAAGATTCTCAAAGAGTAATCTCTAAAACAAATATATATCATTCAGCAATATTTTTTCCCAGGACATCAGAGTTGGGGGCCAGGGTAGCGTGAGTGGGCAAGGAAGTCAAGCAACTTCAAGGATGTCATTGCTTTAGGGGGTGACCCCCGTTATTCTGACCAAAGGTCTAAAAATGTTTGCATTTTCAAAAGAGACAAGATGTCCCAAGCCACATGAGTGTGCTTGAGTTTGGGGACTGATTAGGCCAATAACTAAAGGAGAGTGTGAGCAAAGGAATTCCAGGCCCCTGTTAGGGAAGGCTTTTATGAGCAAGCAGAGAAATGGTTAAGCACCTGGCATGTTTCCTCTGCTCACCTGCCCTTCCTGGTCCCTTTCCTAGTCTGGCCTCCTCCTGCCCAACAGGCTGGCACATAGAAGGGCTCCCTCCTTTGCCATTTGTTCTCTTTTTCCCCGGCTTTTGTTGTTTTTTTTTTTCACTTAATCTTCTGCATAGGTAATGCATTCACATTATTTGACCATGAAAACATTCAAAATGCATGTGATAGAAAGTTGTCTTCACCTGGGGTTTTCAACTCCCTTATGCGTAATCAACCCTAGTCTCTTATTTTTTCTTGCAGTGATATATTATATGGTAAACAAGTCAATATAAATATGTGTGCTCTTGTCCTCTCCTTTCTACACAAATGGTAGTAAAATATGCCCACTGTTCTACACCATGCTTATTTTCACTTAATAATATATATCTGGAATCCTTCCATACTGATACACAATAGTGTCCCACTTTTAATATTCCATTGCATGCCTGTACCATACTCTATGAAGCCAACTGGCCACTAGTGGACATCTAATTTATTTCCAATCTCTACTAACAGATGATGTTGTAGGGAATCGCTCGCAACATGTCATTTCACGTGTGTGACTGTATTTGTAGAATACATTCCTGAAGATAGAATTGCTGTATCATAAGGTACATATATTTGCAGTTTAACATTGATTGCCAAAGTACCCTCCGCAGGCAATGTACGCATGTATACTCTTGCCATCACTTTTGATGGCCACATGGAGCTTGGAGGCAAGGGACCTGCTGCTCTGGGAAGTTGTCCTAATGACAGGCCCCAAGGGAATTAGTGCTGCCTGATCTGTAAAGGTCATCCAACTCTGGGCAGAAGCATACATTGCCCAGAGAGAGCTTTACTCTGGCCCTGGGCCCCGGATGACCTTTATTCTGTGCCCTTGGAAGCAGAAGGGGGGGGCTCTGAAGCTGCCAAATTCAGGCCCCCTGGACTGTTGATGTGTTGGGGGTTCCAGACATGAAGTAATCCTGTCGTGTAAGAGAGCAGGTGTGTGATGGTCTGATTTAGAATGTGTGGTCAGTAGAAGCGGAAGAGGCTGCCTGATGGGTAGAAGTTCTGATGAGGGGGTGGTAGCTTGCTTGAGTAGCTTGTGGTGGTCTTATGCACAGCACAGCTCTGTGTGTGTGTGTGTGTGTGTGTGTGTGTGTGTGTGTGTGTGTGTGTGATAGGGTATAAAAAAGCCTGGGAGATGTATCTCATCCAGGACTACATGTGTTAGAGGCGTTATAGTCTGTGATTTATGATCTCTCCATCTTGCTTTAAAGTTTTTGAAAGAGACCATGAACTAGATGGAAGTTTCTTCCCTTTCTTGACTCTGCCTGTCTCCTCCAATTAGTCCCGGGGGATAAGATAGTAGTGACATAGAATCAGAGCTAAAGGGGTCTTAAGGATCAAATCCAACACAACATTTTACAGAACTAAAAGGCCAAGGCCCAGAGGGGAAACTGAGACTTGGGCACAACCCCATGGTAAATGTTCCTTCCTATCAGGGGCACAGGCATCCAAAGAGCTGGATCCTTTTCCAGCACACCTCCCTGCCACCCCCCCACCCCTCCTCTGCCTCTGTAACTGAAAAGAAGCTCCTAACCTAAGACTTCCTTTGTGTTCAGTAACACGGCATGGCCAACTCTACACACATCTGATGTTTCCCAGGGAAAGGAGCTTGAAGGGAGGCAGAGAAAGGGTCTCCATTCTTGGGACACAGAAGGTCCTCTGATGCCCAAGTGCTAGCCTGGGACAGAGAAAGGGGACATTTAGGATTTTCTTGCAACACCTTTTCTCTTTGCTTCTGGCCATCAGTGGAAGAGACCAGGAAATATTTCCTTCACTCCTGAAGTAGAAAAAGATCTTTGTTCTAGTATCTTTGGTCTTTTCGTTTGTTTTGTTTTTTGAGATTTTATTATTTATTTGTTTGTTTGTTTATTTATTTATTTCTGAGAAATAGAGAGAGATAGTGAGAGAGACCACACACAGAGGCAGAGGGAGAGGGGAAGCATACTCCCCGCTGAGCAGGGAGCCTCAGGCGGGACTCCTGGGATCTTGACCTGAACCAAAGCTGCTTAACCAACTGAGCCACCCAGGAACCCCACTGAGTCATCATTAAGGTCCTCAACTCTTGGTGAAGTTGCTCCCCAGGGGCTGGGAAAGTCACACACCCCACCTACAGCCCAGACAAGACTTCTTTGGAGTTCAATAAGGCACCGTCTCCCAGGGAAGTAGGGGAGGAATCAATCCAGTATGGGAGGGAGAGAGTACCAGAGGGTGTACCCACCAACCCAGGTTAGTTTCTCTCTTAGCCTTCCAAGGATATTGCTTTGGCTGATTTCTTTGCACCTCCTTTCTTTGATCAGGAGAAGGAGTCAGCTTGGAAGAGGGCAGATCCAAACTCCTGTTGGGTCTGCGATCTCTCTCCTCACCCTTCCCTGGGAAGGAAAGTACACACAAGGCTGGAGCCTGTCGAGCTCAAGAGGCTGGTGCTCAAGCTGAACATGCTCCAGCCCCTTCCCTCGCATCAACCCATACTATCCCCGAGGAAGCAGGTCCTGAGGCAAGGGTGGCTGGTCCTTGGAAGGAAAGGGAGCAAAACAACCAGGATGGTTTCTCCTCCAACAAAGCAACCAATGCCTCGGAAGATCTGACCAGTCCGGCTGAGCTGGGAACAAGGAGATATGCCGGCTTGAAAGGGTAAGGAAGCCAAGTCCCAAGAACCCATCAGAGGAGAATCAAGTCTGGGGGTAATTAAGATCCAGATGCCAGGGGAGATGCTGTGGCAAGGGGAAAAGGAAAGAGTTTCGTATTTGAAGAAGTCATGGATGGGGGAGGGCGGCAATTTTTTTTTTAATCCCAAGAGAAGACAAGACATTTTGCTTCTAGGCAGCAGAGGATGTCTTCCCCTCTCATGGTAAGTGGGCAACAGGAGGAGGAGACATCTTCGGCTCCCCGTTTCAGTCTGAGTCATCTGGCAGGACCTCGCTGGTGCAAGTGTGGCAGCCTGGGTTCCCCCAGCTTCTCAGTCACAGCTCTGCGCAAGCTTCCTCTTGTAGCAGTCCCCAGGGAGAGAAGGTGACTAGGACCCATCCCCTTCCCGCTGGCTAGAAAGCTTCAAGCCCCAATGAGGGAGTTGGGTTTCGCTTTGTTGCGCGGGTGCTGTGGTAGACAGCTTTGGGCATAGACTTCGGATCAGGTGGCTTCACCCCAGGATAGAAAAAAGAAAGCAAGCAAGGAGAGTGTCTCTTGGGAACATCAAGGTGATATCTTTGAGGGCACCTGCTGTATCTTTTACCAGCTGCCATGAGCAGATAGGCCGGTTCCCACTGCTGGTGAGACAGAATTTAACCCTCTGTGCTCAGTCCTGGGTGATACTCATCACCTCTCACATGCCTGAGCTTGTCCCCAGCAGTCCTGGGATTCTGCAAAGGTGTTGTTCATGAATGCTCCATGAGATATTAGCAGAGAGGGAGCTGGAATATTAGTGAGAGCAGGCTGGGATGTTCAGGTACCTTTTACAGATCATGCTATTCGATGAAGTGAGGAAGCTGTTGGAGGGGGGCTGGGGAGTGAATCCAGTTGCCCTAGATCTATCGCCCACCTCTGGTGTTAGTTGGCAATTTGTTCCACCTTCTCTTCTGGAGAGCAGTTTGGAATTCGGGGTAGGGGAGTGGAGGTGCAGGGAGAGCTGGAGACAGGAAGCAAGGTCATTAACATTGACCTCCTCTGCTTCCCGAAACTGGAATTGCCCCCTGACTCCCTGAAGGAGATGAAGGGGTTAATGCAGTGGGGAAGGAGGGTGTAGAAGAATGGGTGAAGGAAGGGTGGGATTCTGAGCTGCTTTGTCTGGGTGGGGAGGGGCTCTTCCAGAGCGGGAAGGAGGGCTTTGTTTATAGGGGCCCAGTTTATCTGCAAGCCCAAAGTGAGAAGGTCCTGGAAGGGGTGGGGAGGCAAGGAGGAAAAGAATGTAAATAGTGTTGAGAATGTCAGCTCTCTCCTGGGAGGTGGAGGCAGTGGAAGACAGCCCTGGATTTCTAAAAAGGGTCTTCCCTTTTTGGCATCTGGACCACATTAAAATATTCCAAATGATGCCAGGGACACTCAAAGCCCAGGGCTCCTGTGGGTCCCGGGGCCCTCTCAGAGCCACAGAGTACCAAGAAGAAATGGCATTAGGAAGGAAAAGAGTCCTTGCTACTCTTTGGGCCCCCTCCCTCCTTCATTCTCCTCTCAGGAAGGAGAAGGAGGAGCCAATGGACCAATTGGAATCTGTTTCACGTGGTGCCCTGGTTAGGGTCCAGGACAGAAAGGAGCCATTGTTCTTGCAAACCGGTTGGAGAGCTGCTTACATCCACTTTGGCTGGCTACAAGTGTCACAGGCGCACAGCACACACATGCACGTGCAGGTAAGCACGCCCCACCTTCAGGGGCACACACATTCCAAGATACGTGCACACAGTCCACAGAAATGCAGATGCTCAGATGTACAGCAAAGAGAATCATCACAGGCAGAGGCAGACTCATGCGCACCCAGCCACACACAGATGCGAACCCACACTCGCACCCCAAAGCCCAGAGTCTGCACTCCGCATGGCCATGCTCCCTCTGGTGAGCGGGGGAACAAACCACAGACCGCATGGCTGCAAAAAGCTGCAACCCCAGCACAGAAGCCAACGAGGTCAGAGGCCGCGCCCTTGGCTGCGTCTCTCAGCACTCATCTCTCCTCAGCGGTGCTAATGGCACAGAACTGCAGGTCCCGCATCTGTCGTGGGAAAGTCCTTTTAAAGCATGAAAGGCAGCGCAGGCTAAATTAAACCCAGCACCAGTCCCGCTTGCCCAGAGGGAACAAGTTGCTGGCTAGCCAGCTCCCCCTGTTTCATTGTTTCATCAAAACCTCCAACAGGGTGGAGGGATGGGTTAAGTATGTGATGGGAATTAAGAATCACTAAATTCTACACCTGAAAAAAAAAATTCTACATCTGAAACTAATATTACACTGTATATTAACTAGCTGGAATGTAAGTAAAAACTTAATGAAAGAAAAAAACCTTCGCTTCTCAAATTCTTCCAGAAGAATCCTGCCCCTAGCAAGGACTCTTCCTAACTCCTAAGTCATCCTATGACGCCAGCACTATCCTGATATCAAAGCTAGACAAGGATATTACAAGAAAAGTATAGAACAAAGTCATTTGTGAATATAGATGCAAAATTCCTCAGCAATATACTAGCAAACCAAGGTTAGCAACATATTAAAAGGATTATTCACCATAACCAAATAAGATTTATTCCAGGAATGAACATATGAGCTCTACGTAATATATGACATTAACAGAATGAAGGAAAAGAGAACACAAAGTCATCTCAATTGATACAGAAGAAGATTGATGTTGACAAAATCCAAAACCTTTTCATACTAAGAACTCTCAGGGGCACCTAGGTGGCTCAGTTGGTTAAGCATCAGCCTTTGGCTCCGGTCGTGATCACAGGGTCCTGGGATCAAGCTCCACATCAGTCTCCTTGCTTGGCAGGGAGCCAACTTCTCCCTCTCTGTCTGCCCCCCACTCATGCTCTCTCTTTCACTCTCTATCTCAAATTAAAAAATAAAAAATAAAAATCTTTAAAAAAAAATAAGAACCCTCAGTAAACTAAAGCTAGAAAAGAATTTCCTCCACATGATAAAAGATTGAAAGCTTTTGCCCTAAGATCAGGAACAAGATAAGGATGCCCCCTTTGCCATTTCTATTCAACATATTGCTAGAAGTTCTAGTTAGAGCAATTAGGCAAGAAAAAGAAATAAAAGACATCCTAAGTGAAAAGCTAAACTATCTTTATTCACAAATAGCATGAACCTACATGTAGAAAACACTAAAGCATCCACACACACAAAAATTGTTAGTGTCAACATATGAATTCAGCAAAGTTGTAGAATACTAATTTAGCATGCAAAAATTGTTGTATTCCTATATATTACAAATGTATTTCTATACATTTAAGCAACCCAAAAAGGAAATTGAGGAAATAATTTCACAATAGCATCAGAAAGAATTAAATATTTAGGAAAAAAATTAACTGAGGAAGCAAAAGACCTACACACTGAAAACTATAAAATATTGTTGAAAGAAATTAGGAAAGCCTGAAATAAATGGAAAAAAAATCCCATGTTCCTAGATTGGAAGACTCACTATTGTTAAAATGACAATACTACCCAAAGCAATCTATAGATTCAATGCAATCCATATCAAAATCCCAATGGGGAGGGGCATCTGGGTGGCTCACTTAGTTAGGTGTCCCACTCTTGATTTTAGTTCAGGTCATGATCTCAGGGTCGTGAGACTGAGCCTGGTATCAGTAGCATGGAGCCTGCTTGAGATTCATTCCCTCTCCCTCTGCCCCTCCTCCCTCAAAAAATTAAATAAAAATAAAATTTAAAATAAAATAAATTAAATAAAATTCATATGAAATCTCAAGAAATCGCAAATAGCCAAAACAAACTTGAAAAGGAAGAACAAAGTGGAGGATTCATACTTCTTGATTTCAAAACTTACTATGAAGCAACAGTAGTCCAAACAGTGTGATACTGGCATAAAGATAAATAGGCAGACCAATGGAATGGAATTGAGAGTCCAAAAATGAACCCTCCTATGGTCAATTGATTGTTAAGAAGGCGGTATAACCATTCAATAAAGAAAACAGTCTCTTTAACAAATGATGGGGAAACTGGGTATTCACATATAAAAGTATGAAGCTGGATGTTTACATAACAATCGTTAAAATCAATCACAATTAGAGACCAGACTCAAAAATTCCCTGAGCAGAAAAACCAGTTAAATCATACAAGCAAAGCTTAATTTAGCTTATTTTGCAAGACAAGTGAGACTAACTTGACCTGGGTCACTTCTTTCTTATGCCTCTGAAAAACAGAAGCAAAACTAAAAACTCTTCCCCAAAACTGATTATGAGGTAACCACTAACCAATTCCCTATGACTTAAAAACTTTCTAACATTATAACCTATCACTGCAAAGAATAGGCAGTCCCTGCCCTCTCACATAGAAGCTGCTTTATAACAATGTATCTCTGAACCTCATTGCATGTTAGGTTTGGATGCTCCCAGTGCAAGAAATATCTTTTTTGATTGTGCACAATAAACTTCTACTAATTACTTCTTTGGTGATTCATTGGTTTTACTTCTGTTATTTCGGAACTTTTGACACGCTATTCATGAAAATTAACTAAAAATGAACCGAAGACCTAAATTTAAGAAGTAAATCTATAAAACTCTTAACAAAGCATATGGGGCAAATCTTTATGACCTGAGATTTGGCGATTCCTTAAATATAACACCAAGAGCACAGGCATCAGAAGGAGAAATGGATAAATTGGACTTCATTAGAATTAAAAATTTTTGTGCATCAAAGAACACTATAAAGAGAGTGAAATAACAGGGGCGCCTGGGTGGCTCACTCAGTTAAGCATCTACCTTTGGCTAGGTCATGATCCCAGGGTCCTGGGATTGAGCCCCACGTTGGGCTCTCTGCTCCCTCTGCCTGCAGCTCTCCCTGCTTGTGTGCTCTCTGCCTCTGTCAAATAAATAATATCTCAAAAACAGAAAGACATAAAAATCTTCAGTGTAGGGACGCCTGGGTGGCTCAGTTGGTTGGGCGGTGCTTTTGGCTCAGGTCATGATCCTGGAGTCCCGGGATCAAGCCCCACATCGGGATTCTTGCTCGGCAGGAAGCCTGCTTCTCCCTCTCTCAGTCCCTCTGCTTGTGTTCCCTCTCTAGCTGTGTTTCTCTCTGTCAAATAAATAAATAAAATCTTAAAAAAAACTTCACTGTAGGAGAAAACATTTGTAAATCATACATCCAATAAAGGTTTAGTACCCAGAATGTATAAAGAGCTCTGCTACTCAACAACAAAAAGACAAACAATCCAGTTAAAACATGGGCAAAGGACTTGAACAGATATTTGTCCAAAAACTTCCAAATAGTCAATAAGTACATGAAAAGATGTTCTATATCAAAAGTCATCAGGGAAATTCATATCAAACCCACAATGAGACAGAACTTCTTACCCACTAAGATGGCTGTAATTTTTGAAAAAGGAAAATAACAAGTGCTGGAGAGGATCTAGAGAAATGGAAACCCTCTGCATTACTGGTGGGAATGTAAGACGGTGCAGCCACTGTGAAAAATGGTTTGGCCATTTCTCAAAAATTAAACGCAGAATTATCAGATGACCCAGCAACTCCACTCCTAGGTATGCACCCCAAAGGACTGAAAGCATGGATTCAAACGATGCTTGTACACCAATGTTCATAGCAACATTATTCAAAAAGGTGTCAACAACCCAAGTGTCCATCAACAGATGAATGGATAACAAAATGCAGTATAGGGGCGCCTGGGTGGCTCAGTTGGTTAGGCGACTGCCTTTGGCTCAGGTCATGATCCCAGAGACCTGGGATCAAGCCCCACATCGGGCTCCCTGCTGAGCGGCTATATTTCTCTCTGTCAAATAAATAAATAAAATCTTTAAAAAAAACAAACAAACCAAAATGCAGTATATACATATATGCATGCAATGGAATATTATTCAGCCTTAAAAAGAAATGAAGTTCTGACACATGCTGAAACGTGCATGAAACTTGAAAACATTGTGCTAAGCAAAACAAGCCAGATACAAGGGGACAAATATGTTATGATTGCCCTTACATGAAATATTTAGAATAGGTAAAGTCATAGAGACAGAAAGTAGATCAGAAATTACCAGGGGCGGGCACCTGGGTGGCTCAGTTGGTTGAGCAATTCCTTTTGGCTTAAGTCATGATCCTGGAGTTGGGCTCTCTGCTCAGCGGGGAGTCTGCTTCTCCCTCTGAACCTCCCCCCTCTTGTGCTCTCTCTCTCTCTCATTCTCTATCTCTTAAATAAATAAATAAAATTTAAAAAAAAAAGAAAAAATAAATTACTAGAGGCTAAAAGGACAGGAAGGGGAGAGTTAGTGTGTAATAAGTACAGAATTTCTGTTTGGGGTAAAGAAAAAAATAAAAAATCATGGTAACAATTACACAATGTTATGAATATGATCAATGCCACTGACTTCCATATCTTTTTTTTTTTTAAAAGATTTCACCCATTTATTTGACAGAGAGAAATACAGCGAGAGAGGGAACACAAGCAAGGGGACTGAGAGAGGGAGAAGCAGGCTTCCTGCCGAGCAGGGAGCCCAACGTGGGGCTCGATCCCGAGTCTCCAGGATCATGACCCGAGCCGAAGGCAGTCGCTTAACCAACTGAGCCACCCAGGCGCCCCTGACTTGCACATCTAACGGCGGTTTGTATGTATAATGGCAAAGTTTATGTTATATATATATATTTTACAATTTTAAAAATCTAAAAAAATTGAATAAAAATATGAGCGAGTCTAAGAAATTTGAACACTGAAAGGGTATCTGATGATATTAGTTACTGATTTTTTTTTAGGTATGATGATGTTATTGTGGTTATGTTTCTTTTCTAAAAAGCCCTTCTCAGGGTCCCTGGGTGGTTCAGTTGGCTAAGCAAATGCCTTTGGCTCATGTCATGATCCTAGAGTCCCAGGATAAAGTCCCACATCAGGCTCCCTGCTCAACAAGGAGTCTGCTTTTCCCTCTGATCCCTCTCCTCTCATGCTCTCTCTCTCTCTCTCTCATTCTCTCTCTCTCTTTCAAATAAATAAAATATTAAAAATAAATAAATAAATAAGAAGCCCTTCTCCTTTAGCGATACTGTATAATTATAGGTAAAATGGTAGGATCACTGAGCCTCACTTCAAAATGATCCAGTGGGTATATAGATGAATCAAGTCTGACCTTGTATTGACAGTTCTAGAAGCTGGACAATGGGTAGACAGGAAGGGAAATAGTATCCTTCATACTTTTGTGTGTATTCAAAATAGTCCATAATAAATAGTGATAACAAAACCCCTAGTCCTTCTGTGGTTACAACTGAGCTAAAAGGAAAAGGTTTTCTTATGGCCCAAAAGCTTTACATAGGAATGGCAAGATGTAGGTAGTGCAGGGGAGGAGCCTGGCTCGTCCAGGCTGGGCAGACAGGGGGCAGGGTCCCTGGAGAAACAGAAGGGGCAGGACCCTGCAGCACAGGTTGGAATGCCAGCTTTGTGCCGACAGAAAGCACCCCCACCTAACTCCTCTCCCTCTCCCCCCAGGGGGTGGACTGCATGAGTCTGCTTTGCTCCTTTTCACTTCTAAAGCTGTCCTCTGTTTATTGTGACCTACATCCACCTTCCATAAAAACGTCACCACCTGTGGGTAAGCCCCACGGCTCAGGTAACTGCCAGCCTAGTGTGTTTTCAAAGTCTTCTACATGGCAGACGCTTTGCTATATGCTTAAGAAAATAAAAGAGAGGGGTGCCTGGGTGGCTCAGTTGGTTGGGCAACTGCCTTGGGCTCAGGTCATGATCCCGGAGACCCGGATCGAGTCCCACATTGGGCTCCCTGCTCGGCGGGAAGCCTGCTTCTCCCTCCCTCACTCCCCCTGCTTGTGTTCCCTCTCTCGCTGTGTTTCTCTCTGTCAAATAAATAAAATCTTTAAAAAAAAAAAAAGAAAGAAAAGAAAAGAGAGTTCAGATGTACTTTTCGCCCCTCCAGAGCTTACAGTACAGAGCATAAAGAAAGAGTTTTTTTAAAAGATTTTATTTATTTATGTGACAGAGAGAGCGATCACAAGTAGGCAGAGAGGCAGGCAGAGAGAGAGGAGGAAGCAGGCTCCCTGCTGAGCAGAGAGCCCAATGTGGGCCTCGATCCCAGGACCCTGAGATCATGACCTGAGCCAAAGGCAGAGGCTTTAACCCACTGAGCCACCCAGGCGCCCAAGAAATGTGCTTTTTTTTTTAAGATGTTATTTTTATTTATTTTTAAAAATATTTTATTTATTTATTTGACAGAGGGAAACACAGCTAGAGAGGGATCACAAGCAGGGGGAGTGAGAGAGGGAGAAGCAGGCTTCCCGCCGAGCAGGGAGCTTAATGCAGGGCTCCAGCTCAGGTCTCCGGAATCATGACCTGAACCGAAGGCAGTCGCTTAACCAACTGAGCCACCCAGGTGCCCCCAAAAGATGTTATTTTTAAGTAATCTCTGCACCCGATGTGGGGACCATACTTATGACCCCTGAGATCAAGAGTCTCCTACTATATGACTGAGTCAGCCAGGCATCCCCCAAAATGTTTTCTCATGTCTGTTCCTCAATTAAAAAAAAAAAAAATGTGTAACGATCTTCTGTGTGTGTGTGTGTGTGTGTGTGTGTAAAAAATGAATTTAGCTTGTGTGCATTTTAAGACAGCTAACTTTTTTTGACAGTTAACATTTATGGACTGCTTATGATATGCTAGCTCTGTTCTGAATGCTCTGCATATATTACTACATTGTAAAAAAGGCGATAAGATCTCAAAAATGGAGATCTTATAAGAATGAGGTAAATAGAGGTACTGGGATGGCTCATTCGGTCATGTGTCCGCCATTGGCTCAGGTCATGATCCCTGGGTCCTGCTTTCCCCTCCCTTTGCCCCTCCCCCTGCCCCATTCATGTGCATGTGTGCTTAAATAAATAAAATCTTTTAAAAAATAATGAGATAAACAATATTTTAAGATGTAATTTATCTGTCAATAATTGAAAAGTTATTTTTGTACCTGCTAACAAGATGTTATAACTACAATGTTCTAGAACTTAGGGTTTCAAATATCAGAGAAATCACCGTGGCCTCAAACTATTTGTAGTTACTCTTCTGGGTTCTGCCGTACTCCTACAGTGAAGCTCATCATTAAGTTTAGAGGATGTGAAACCTATTTCAAGTGCTCCTCTTAATTATTGTTGCTTTTTTGTCCAGATTAAAGTTAAATTATGGTGTTTTTTTGTCTTGTAATGTGGCTGATGAAGGGCTTATTCTGGGGTATGAGAAATGTGC
Source organism: Spilogale gracilis (assembly GCA_004023965.1). Lineage (NCBI taxonomy): Eukaryota > Metazoa > Chordata > Mammalia > Carnivora > Mephitidae > Spilogale > Spilogale gracilis. The sequence goes on from PITA01004332.1 coordinate 19,029, forward strand.
AAATTCAGACATACAGAGGAAAATGGTGGGGAGAAGGGCATTAGCTCTGATGCAGGGTAGGCATGGGTAAGGGAAGGCTTTCTTTGTGAAGGGGTGCTCTTAGCCAGATGAAGGGAAATAGGGAGAGGGAACATTCTGGAACTGCATAAGCTGAGATCCAAGGGCATGAAGCAGTTGGTGGATTCAGAGAGCTATTTATTCAGTATTGCTTAGTGTAGAGATGGTAAAGATAGTCTTAAGAGTTTGAGGGTTTTTTTTTAGGTTTTTGTTTGGTTTGGTTTGGAGGGTGGATGGCTGTGCTACAGTTGTTGTGTGCTTGCCTGGAAAATCCTTAAGGAAACAAACAGACTGAACTGAGATGCAGAGTTCTTCCCACAAGAAGTGTTTCTCAACACTGAAGAGCATCCAAGAGGGTTGCAGAGAGCTCCAGCCTCTGACACGCGTGGACTTAATCCCACCCTACTACCAGGTGCGATTCTCTGCATAGGCCCATAAGTAATGCTCAGTGTCCAGGGATATACTGGACGTTAAAGCGACTGAGTGGCCATTGACCAGCCACCCCTTTGTAAAGAGGCTTTTACTAATATCCTTGATGTGGAGCTGAACCCAGGAAAGCATATCTGCTCAAGGCACTGACCAGCTTAGCTGTTCTATTTTGAAGTTTCCAGCCTCTAAAACCAGTGGGAAATGAGGAATCATCGATCGGCTCATGGTAGAAAAGATACAGGGAGATTTTCATTTCAAATCTTCCCTGTGATAGCCACACATGGACTGATCTCCTTGAAGAAAGAAGAAAAAGAATCAAGGCGCTAAAGTCAGAAAACACATGTACCAAAAAGGAACTCAAGGTTCATGGCGCCATGTTGGAAACCACCAGTGCCTGCATGGGCAGAAGTGATGGGACTGACCATACAAGGGTATTCCTCCAATTCTGTTACTTCCTAAAGGCCTGGCAAAAGTATGAAGACCAAGAAGCAAGTCCTCTTTCTGAATGAGGACCCATCTGCCTGCCTCAGTGAGTAGATCCAGAAACTGAATTCTGCAAAGAGGAGCCTACCTTTATCCTTGAATAGCTTCAAGACTGTTGGTTCCGTGTCTGTTCCTGGCTCTTGCTCTGCCTGCAATAAAATCGCTGGTACACTTACACTCTTTTCTTATACCAAGCAAAAGTGAAACTTCATTGACTCTTCCTATGTGAAACTAAAAAAATTGAGGTTTCTTGACACAGAGAGAAGTAACAGAAATGATTAGGGATTCTTCTCCAGTGGCCTTTGGGTTCACAAAACAAATTTTGTTGTCCTTGCTTTTCGATAGCTAATGCTGAAACAGAGTCTTTGAAATTCGCCGCTCTTGCCCAGGTTTTCTAGACCCGAGGCTGGGAAACGACAGCCCAGCAGCCAATTCTGGGTCACCATCCGTTTTTTGGTATGACTTGAGAGCTAAGGTGGTTCTTATACTTTCTGAGAGCTGAAAAACAATCAGAAGACCTGGGCGCCTGAGTGGCTCAGTGGGTTAAAGCCTCTGCCTTCAGCTCAGGACATGATCTCAGGGTCCTGGGATCGAGGCCCACATCGGGCTCTCTGCTCAGCCAGGAGCCTGCTTCTTCCTCTCTCTCTGCCTGCCTCTCTGCCTACTTGTGATCTCTCTGTGTCAAATAAATAAATAAAATCTTAAAAAAAAAAAAAAACAATCAGAAGACCTATAGTCAAAACAAGTATCGATACACTTAAAATTTGTTAAAGGATAGATTTCATGTTAAGTGTTTCTACCACAATAAAAAAGTCAAAAGTGTATTTTGTGACACATGAAAATTATATGAAATCCAATTTCAGTGTCCCTACATAAAGTCTGGTTGAAATATAGCCACACTCATGCTCCTGGGGTTCGTGACATAGCAACAGAGTCCTAGCCTCGTAAGCCTTGGAGAATCCCAAGACTGAGCTGAATCTACCAAACTAACCTGCTAATTCAGGGTTGTTGACAGAATATTAAACCTGTTACAGCTACATTGGTGCTTAGAAGCCGAACTGATTGCAGACCAGTGGCAGACCTGTTTAGAGTTGACCAGCCCTCCAGGGAAATCTAAGTCAAGCGGGGGCCTCTTGAGGAGTTTCTGGTTTTGCGTAATGAGGCATTTTGCCCAAGCTCCTCAGGGCCATTGCAACCAGGACCTCTGGGACACGCAGGTCTGAATAATCTATCTGCAGTCTCAGAGGCAGGCAGCAATGCCCCACATCTGGCCTCTGTTACTGGGAGCAGGCTAGAGTGAGTCTAACCTTAGGAATGCAGGAAGTCAGATGGATAGTTGCTGGGTTTGGGCTTGCTTGCACACCCCCTCCTTCCTGTCTGCACCCCTGCATTTCCCCCTGTGCCCTACCTACATTTAAAAGAAGAGGAAGAAGAAGGAGAAGGAGAAGGAGGAGAAGAAGGCAAGAACGAGAAACTTTCCTCCTGAGAGCTCTATCGCCTGTCCCCACTGCCTCCCAAATTTCATCCTGGCAGATAACTGTGTCCAACCTCTGCCCTACTGGGAAGGTCTTCTCCAGGGACCGTCCTTCCTCTGTCCCCTCAGCTTCACTGAGCTTGAAGAAGTTGTCTAGAGAGTGGAAAGGGGTGGCGGCTTGGGGTGGGAGATGGCCCGCCCTCTTCTGGAGTTCTGCATGAGGGCGGGGAGAAAGCTGGCATGCCTAAGGGGAGGGACAGCGACTTCCAATGCCAGCTACTGCTCGCACACTGATCGGGAGCCTTCTCTTAGCAAAGCAGGGAGCGGGAGTCAGGAAAAACACAAGCCAAGAGGAAGCACCTGATGAGGTGGCCCACTCAGTCCCGTGGGCACGGGGCCACAGCAGCGACCAAATCAGCCCAGGTCTTGCTCGACCAATGAGGTGTCACTTAGTGCTCATTTCTTTCTGGGGCTTCTTTGCTTGGTTTGGTTTACCTTGTGTTCCACTCCCATTCCTGAGCTCACTTCTGCCTCAGATTAGAAAGTGATCCCCGGTGTTGTGATGCCATTTGGGACCAGAGGCAGCAGCCCTAGGACAGAGGAAGGCATTGGAGGACAGCGTGATGGGGTCAGGAATTGCAAGGCTTGCGGGGAGCGGGACGAGCACTCAGACACCCTCTATAATCAACTGGGAAACACAGTGGGGCCCATGGAATGGGAACCCCATGCTCCATGGGCTAGGGAATTCTCTTTGTAGCCACTTCTAGTGTCAGGATCCTCTCCATAGGCTACAGAAGTTAGGTGACACAATCCTGCACGACCTCTTCCTCCTCCCCAATATGAGACACTCCCTCTCCACAAACTCAACCAGCAGGGAGACCGAAGGGTCACTGGCCACTGCCTTTCATTCAGCTACTGTTCCCATTTTTCTTGGCTCCCACCCAAGCCTCCTACCCCTTAATGAGCCACTGAGTACCAGAAGAGGAAATTCTAGCCCCATGGGGGGACCGGTCACCTCACTGGCTCCAAAGCAGAGCTTGGCTTGGGGAAGGAGGACTGTCCTGATGTCATCATTATTCAAGAGGTTCTTCCTGGCCAGCTCTGGAGGATGGGCTCAGCAGCTGGGACAGGGAAGAGATGAAGCGTCTGAGGTCTCAACCTGGGACCTTGGGCTGCCGGTGCCCTCTGGAGACAGGATGCCCGGTGGGGACCAAGAGGCCCTGAGAAGAGTAGAGTGCGATTACTCATCTCAGGCTGTTCTATCTGCAAAATAACCAAATGCCAACTGGGTACAGAACACCTTCCTGGGCCTGGTGACATGTGCAGATAAGGAGAAGATGCAACAGTGCCCTCACCGAGTCCCACGTTATTGTGGATGACTGAAGACACATCGAAAAAAAGTAAGAATACTCACTAACCTTGGTGTTAACAAAGGCGAAGTCATTTGATGCAATTCAAGCAGGGTCAGAGCAGGGGCATGTTAAGGAGTGTGGGAGTTAAACCAGGAGATTTGGGGAGGTAGATGAGTTTTCAAGTTGAATTGTTTCTTGGTGGATGAGGGGGCAAAGGTGTATATACGAAGTTGAAGATTAAAAGTAATATGTTATATTCCTGCCGAGAAGAAAGGATTTTACCTAGAGAAAGAAGAACACAGGTGAAAAATCTTAAAACCAAAGATATCTTTTGGCAGCAAGAAATGTCCAGGTTGAGGTGAGGGAAGACTGACCATAATTAGTCGGCATGTTGGTGTAATAGAATGTTCTAGTTAATCAAATTATTTTTTATAGCAATGCATGTTTAAAAATTCTTTCTTACTCCAATTAAGATCATGCTTCTTAAGAATGCTGGGAGCATTCTGTACTTACACCAAGATATATTGTGGATAGCCTGGAAGTTACTTGGTCAAATAAATTCCTCAGAAGAGGTTCCTATAACATGTAGGTAGGACTGGGTTAATGGAAGCAGGTCTCCTGACCCCACAAATATCTAAACTGCATAATTGTGCTGGGTGAACCACGACACACACACAGTCTCACTATGTATATAACCAAGGTCAAAAAAGGGAAAGAAAAAAAAGAAGAAGGAAGGGACATCCGCAAGTTTTAGAACTCACAGCTAGGAAGAGCGGTCACGGGAGCCTGACGCGGTGGTCGGGAGCGGTCGGGTTGCAAATGACACTCTTGCACGAAGCTGCCCAAATGAGATTTTAAAATTTCTTCCTACCAGTCCAAAGAAGCAGAAAGCAAGACTGCTGTGCCTCCGAGCTCAAGATAAAGGGGAAAAACACTCCTATAAGAAATTACCAACCCAGGGGCGCCTGGGTGGCTCAGTTGGTTTAGGGTCTGATCCCAGAGTCCTGAGATCAAGCCCTGCATCGGACTTCCTGCTCCATGGGAAGCCTGCTTCTCCCGCTCCCACTCCCTGCAGCTCCCCCTGCTTGTGCTTGCACATGTTCTTTCTGTCAAATAAATAAAGTATTTTTTAGAAAAAAGAAATTACCAACTCAAATCTATGTTGTGTGGACCCAAATTTGCAGTGCCTGTCCCAGGATATGAGAATTCTAGGCCAAGAAATTAACATAAAAGTTCATCCAGGCTCTGTTTAACTCCAGGGCTCTAGCAAAAGGAGATATAAAACAGCTCTACTTCTAGAAGATTCTCATTGAAAGTAAAACAGCCTGGCTGAAGATGAATACATAATAACAACTTAGAAACAACCAGAAATGAATCACCTGATGTTTATTAAGTAGACACAGGTAATAGGAGAATTAGCATTCCAAGAACTAGAAGAAATAGAATAATCTGAAAGATACTACCCAACAAGAGAGTTTAATGTTATTAAAAAGATAACAGAATATAGCTTGTAATGAAGAAAATAGAACTTTTTTTTTTTTTTTTTTAGAAAAAGACAGATTTGGAAAAGAATCAAATAGAAAAGTAGAAATTCACAATTATTGGGCGTCTGGATGGCTCAGTGGGTTAAAGCCTCTGCCTTTGGCTCAGACCCTGATCTCAGGGTCCTGGGATCGAGGCCCGCATTGGGCTCTCTGCTCAGAGGGAGCCTGCTTCCCCTCCTCTCTCTCTGCCTGCCTCTCTACCTACTTGTGATCTCTCTCTCTGTCAAATAAATAAATTAAATCTTTAAAAAGAAAAAAGAAATCCACAATTACTGAAATTCCTGATTTTGCCTTGTTCTAAGTAGCCCCAATTTCAATCCTGCCTCTTAATCTAAATTTGAAACAGACCCTGCACCACTCTTTTCTCCTATTAAAATACCTTCACAGAAGGCAAAGAGTAAGCGATATATTCAGAATCATGTCTAGCACACAACTATTAACCAGGAACGAGAAGATACCAGTCCACCTTCATATTTTGGGTGCTAGGCACCTGGGTGGCTCAGTTGGTAAGCGTCTGCCTTCAGCTCAGGTCATGATCTCAGGGTTCTGGGATTGAGCCCCACATCAGGACTGCTTCTCCTTCTCCCTCTGCCCCTCCCCCCTGCTTGTGATTTCTCTCAAATAGTCTTTTTTAAAAAATTTAAATTCCAGTGTAATTAACATACAATATTATTATTAGTTTCAGGTGTACAATATAGTGATTCAACAACTCTATACATTACTCAGTGCTCATCATAAGTGTGTTCTTGATCCCCATTGCCTATTTCACCCATGCCCCACCCATCTCCCCTCTGGTGACCAGCGGAGTGTTCTCTATAGTCTGCCTTGGTGTTTCTTGGTCTCTCTCTCTTTAATTGTTTTGTTTCTTAAATTCCACATACGAGTGAAATCATATGGTATTTGTCTTTTTCTGACTGATTTATTTCACTTCCTTGCTAGGAAAATTTCGCTTCCTTGTAATTTTTATAGAAATTACATTAAACCTATAGATGAATTTGGGGAGAATTGACATCTTTTTTTTTTTTTAAGATTTTTTATTTATTTGACAGAGAGAAACACAGCTAGAGAGGGAACACAAGCAGGGGGAGTGAGAGAGGGAGAAGTAGGCTTCCCGCCGAGCAGGGAGCCTGATGTGGGGCTTGATCCCAGGTCTCTGGGATCATGACCCAAGCCGAAGGCAGTCACTCAACCAACTGAGCCACTCAGGCGCCCCAGAGAATTGACATCTTTACTCTGCTGAGTCTTCCAATCTATGACTGTTTATTTAGGTCTTCTCTGATTTATTTCATTAGCATTTTATTATTTTCAGCATATAGATCCTGTGCATGTTTTGTTAAGTTTATACCTACATATTTCACTTTCTTTGGAACAATTATAAATGGTAAAGCATTTTAAATTAGTTTCTACATATTTGTTTTTAGTATATAGAATTGCAGTTGGTTTTTCTGTGTTAATCTTGTATCCTGCACTCTTCCGGAACTCATGTAGCAGTTAAAGGGATTTTTTTTTGGTAGATTATTTTGGGATTTTATTTAAGGGCAGTCATGTCATTTGCAAATAGGGACCGTTTTGTTTCTTCCTTTCCACTCTGTATGCCTTTTATTATTTTTCTTCCTTATTGCAGTGTCTAGGATTTCCAGTATTATGTTGACTAAGAGTGATGAGAATAGACATCTTTGCCTTGTTCTCAGTCTTAGCACGAAAACATTCAGTCACTCACCATCAACTATAATGCGAGCTGTAGGCTTTTCATAAATGTTCTTTATCAAGTTGAGAATATTTACCATGAGTGATTGTTGGATTTTGTCAAATGTTTTCCTGCATCAATGCACTAATTGATAAGATTTTTCTTCTTTAGCCTTCTTTTTCTTTCTTCCTTTTTTCTGTAGGCTGTTTTGTTTGTTTGTTTTTAAAAGATTTTATTTATTTGACAGAGAGAAACACAGCTAGAGAGGGAACACAAGCAGGGGGAGTGAGAGAGAGAAACAGGCTTCCCGCTGAGCAGGGAGCCAGATGCAGGGCTCTGTCCGGGAGGAGTCTCTGGGATCGTGACCCGAGCCAAAGACAGATGCTTAACGACTGAGCCTCCCAGGCACCCCTAGCCTGTTGATATGGTAGACAGTTTTGTTAACCCAGCTTTATTGATCACTTGATACAATGGACTTTTAAAAATTGAATCAGTCAGAGGGCACAGGGGTGGAGGGATGGGTTAGCCCAATGATGGGTATTAAGGAAGGCATGTATTGCAAGAAGCACTGGGTGCTATATGCAAACAATGAATCATAGAACTACTACATCAAAAACTAATGAAATACTGTATGGTGACTAACATAGCAAAATATAAATGAATAAATAAATAAATAAATAAATACTATTTTTAAAAAACCAAGAAAATTGAATCAGACTATGTAAACTAAGTAGAACAAATCCTACTTGGTCATGGTATATAATATTTCGTATTTATTATTATTTTATAATGATAGATTTGATTTGCTTATATTTTATTGAGGATTTTGAAAGAGATATTGGTCTAAGTTCAAAAGAGATACTGGTCTTTAGGGTTTTGTTTCTACTTTCTTGACAGATACTGGCTTATAGTTTTCTTTTTTTAAGGATTGTCTTTGTCTGACCTCATAAAATGAGTTAGGAAGTGTTCTCTCCTTCTCTGTTTTCTGGGAGAGGTTGTGGAAAATCAGTGTTTATTCTTCTTTAGGTATTTGAAAGAATTCTCCAGTGAAACTGTCTGAGCCTGTGGATTTCTCTTTGGGAATGGAATCTGTTTTATATGGATCATAACATCTTTGTCCTCCAGAGTCACAGAGGCTTCAGCCAAGTTTCAGGGCACAGAATTGCAGAAAACCTTGGAAATCATCACCACATCCCTTACCACTTATGAAGAAACTGACGTGCCCAAAGTCACAGAGCTAGTCAGTAGCAGGAATGGGAAGAGCCTCTGGTTCAGGATACTCAGTCCAACTATCTTTGATGCTAAGTAAATGGAAGTGGCTCATGAGTGAAGACTTTCAACTTTTCAGACACGCCCCTCATTCATTGCCACTCACTGTCTCAAACGAGCTCAATCGCTTGTTTGTGCATAAGCCCTCAATAAGAAGATCCCCCAAGCCCCTTCTAGCCCAGAGTTAGAGCCAGAAAGGGCAGAGGTCAAGAGCAGAGCTGGCAACTCATGCCCAAGGGGACAGAGAGGCAAAACTTTGGCAACCAAATCTCCAAGGAAGAAGCAACCACAGGGCTGATCGGCCTGGGAACCAGCACCCTCCGTTGGTATGAGGGGCACTTGGATGAGAGCCTGGGCCAAAGAGGAACAGAGGCCACGGGCACCTCTCCCAACAGGGTCAGTGAACAGGAGGAAGTTAGGTCTTCCAGCTCACACACCCTCTGTTTTCCTAGTGGTAATAGCCAGAGACCAGTTTCCAAACTGTAGGTAACAAGATGGAAGAAAGGAGTGGCTGGATTACACCTGCACGCTGGGGTAACATGACATTCCCACACTGGATCCCCATCACTGCTTACAACGTCATCCAGTAGAACTGTCTGCAATAGAAACATTCTCTGTCTTCCCTGTCCCGTAAGATGGGCACTGGTCATATGCAGGTATTAAGCACTGGAAATGTGAGTAGTGCAACTAAAAAAACTAAGTTTTTAATCTTAATCTTTGTCATTTGTGACTAGCAACTACTGTATCGGACAACATAGACCTAGAGAAATCCCTGTAAATGCACTCATGAACAAATCTGAAAAGCACATGAAAGTGAGAAGCATAATCTGTAATGAAGGAAGCACTAAGATATGTTAGCAAGTCATTTAAAATTGAGCCAAAAACCTCGCTCCTCAAATCTACACCAATATTGCATGATGCTCTGTTTTCCCTTTATTTAAGCTGTATGTGTGCTAGCTTTTTACAAAATTTATTTTGGCAATATAAAAGGAATAAATAATAGACTTCAGGGATCCAGGGGTGCCTGGGTGGCTCAGTCGATTAAGTGTCTGGCTTTGGCTCAGATCACCATCTCAGGGTCCTGGGATTGAGGACAGCTTCAGGATCCCTGTTCTGCGGGGAGTCTCCTTCCTCTCTGTTTATCTCTCCCTGCTCCCCCTCGTGCTCTCTCTCTCTCTCTCTCTCTCTCTCTCTCTCTCTCAAATAAATAAACAATATTTTTGAAAAACAGGCTTCAGAGATCCAAATGGAAGTTACTAAGCCTCTATCGAGTTAGTTTAGAGAAAGAACACTGATGAGATTTGGTTTTGTTCACCGCTATATCCTCAGAGCCTAGACTATCCCCTGGCAAGAAACATTCTCAGTAAAAATTTGTTGAGTGAATGAAAGGAGCGGTGGACTTAAGAAAAACTTACTTAAGAAAAGCAACTGGACTTAAGAAAAACTTACAAAGCCAAACCGCTAGGCTCAGTGGAATGGCCACCGGAGGGCGCTCCAGCCCAGCAGCTAACTCTCAGACTGGGAGGCCAGCGCGGTGTGTGTGTGGGGGGGTGTGGTTAATCATTCTCCCCCCCCTTAACAGAATTCTTGGGTTCCTCTACCACTTCCCATGCCCTTGGGTGGCTATAAAAGAGTAAATCCCAGCCATCACCACCCTCTTCCCATCACACTCCCGATTTTTTCTTTTTATATTTGTCTTTATGTTTTCTCATGTGTACCAGACAACACCGGCGCTGATGTTAGGCTCACTGGCTATCTCCAGGCAGTGCAAGGACCCCAGCATGTTAGAACACTTAATAAATGTCATATTTTGCGCTTTAAATAAAGGAAATGGAGAGTCAGAGGCAGAAGCCCAGGCCTGGGAAGCAGGAGGGTTTCCAGACAACTCTATTTACTGTAAGTCCAACATGGTCCCAAACATTGTGCTTTAAGTTTTCTGTCACAAGTAGTGTTATCTCCATTTTACAGATGAGAAAACTGAATTTCAGAGTGATTGGGAAAGGCCACACAGATTACAAGTGGATTTTGAACCCAGGATGCTTTGTCTACAAAGCCCATGGAATCAATACCATAGCAGTGGTTTTGAGTTCAAACACGGCGCTACTGAGAGCATTGTTTTCTGTGGGACCAGGAGGTTACAAGACTGCAACTGGGCATTCAGCTGGAGCGAGGGAAAGGAAAGACTGTTATACCAGAGCCCTTCCTGGGAGGTTTGGGCAAAGGCGCTGTCATCACCCAGAAGAGCAGGGTGGACCTACCCTAGGCAAAAGTCCTCGAGATTTCTATCTGTTTCAGGACTGAACATTTGTGTGGGCCTCCAAATCCACACGAGACGGTAAGCCCCAGTGGGACGGTATTTGGAGGTGGGGCCTTTGGGAGGTAATCAGAGTTAGATGAGATCAGGAGGGTAGTGCTCTCTTGATGAGACTGATGTCCTGTTAGTGGGGCGAGGGGCACCCGTGGGCCTCAGTTGGTTAGGCGGCTACCTCCAGCTCAGATCATGATCCCAGGGTCCTGGGCCAGGTCATGCTCCCTGCTCAGGGGGTGGTCTGCTTCTCCCTCTCCCTCTGCCCCTCCCCCCTGCTCTTGTGCCTGCAGTGTGAATACTACTAGCCTTATGAGGTTGTGGGTGATTCACTGATTTTGTCAATGTCGAGCCTCTTGCATTGGGTGTAGGCACAAAGTAGGAACTCGGGAAATGTTCGCTTCCTTTCCTCCTTACTTGTAGAGCCATGAATGTCAAGGGCATTTTACATTCAGCAGAACCTTCAGCTCAAAGAAAAAAGCTAAAATGGAAGAATTTCAAGCCTCAGTCTCTCTCTGGAGAAGATATTTGGGGGTTTGGAGAAACATTTGGGAACCAGGGACCCTGACGTCTCATTTTGTACACAAGGGGATTGTGGGTGCGGGTCACTGCCATTACCCCAAAACAAGAGTGCATTGTGACGCACAGCACCCTTCCTGCATGTGCCCACATGCTCCAGACCAGGATGTGCTCTGGATTGCTCCACACAGCCTTCTCTCCTGATGTCTTCTCTACTTCACCGTGCTGGAATCTTCTGTTGCCCCCGTGGATCCAACCTCTACTCTTTTGTGTCCTGCTCTACGCCCCAGGAGGTTGGGCCATCCCCTTGTCCTTGGTCTTCCAGCTGGATTAGGCCAGTAAAGAGTCAGACCGGGAAGTGGCTGGCTGGAGGTCAGAGAGGTGTAAGTTTCTGTTCCCTAGACCCTCCCTGTGCTTGGCCAGGACCGAAGGTGACAGCTCTGGTGTGGCCACTGCACGGTGAGCCTGGGCTTGTTCGTAAGCACACACTGTTGAGTATTCTCTCTTCTTTCTGGATTTCAGTACACACACCTTCCCCCTTGTTCTTTCAGGCCCAGTTTCAGCCCCAGATGCTACAACTGACCTTATGATTTCACCATTCCAGCCCACACGTCAGCAAACTATCCTTTTATCAAATTCTCTTCAAAAGACCCAGGCTGAGTGACGCTATCTGATATCTCCGAGGGCTGGTTAGTTCCAAGGAGCTGGTCTCCCACTGATCCTGCTCATCAGGTGCCCCAGAGGTTCTCTGCTGTGTCCCTCTCAGGTGGTCACACACCCAGAGCCACCACGGGAGGGTAACTGAACGAGTCCCAGGTGGCTACTCCCAGCACTCACCAGCACTGGGATGTGGTTCCCACACAGGAAGAAGATGACTTTAAGCCTGAGAACCTACTCTTGAGGTCTTTTTAAAGATGGCAGACCCTGCTCTGAGCCCCTAGAATTTTTTTTTTGTAATCTCTTGAGCCTAGAAACCGTATTAAAATGTTACATTTCCATTGGGAATTGTTAAAAGAGGAACAAGAAATCCAAAATGGAGTCATCTGTCCCCAACCACAGCAAACCAAAACCTTATTGCAGTTTGAACCTGTCCCAGGAATGTGACCTTTTAACAGTCGATCTGAGATTTTTTTTTTTTTTTGGATCTGAGATTTCTTAATCAGCTCTGGTAAGGTAATCCACGTGATAAGAATCCTGGCATCTCCCTCCCCTTCAAAAAGAAGATGTAACCATCTCTTTCTTGCCTATAAAACCCCTCCATTTTGTACAACTCCTTCTACTTGCTAGGTCCTGCCCAGTTCGGAAATCATAAAGCCAGTTAGATCTTCAAATTCACTCAGTAGAATTTTGTTTTTTAACAGACTCCTTCACGTTAGCTCATGTGACCTCCACGAGGTGTCTTCGGGGTCCCCAACATTCAGCCCCTTCGTGCTCACCGCCATGACACCATGACTCTCACTTCTGCTTTGCCTCAGATAACAAACAGCAAAGCTATTTCTTGCAGTAAGATATGTTTCTTTTCAATGATAGTCTGTTTATCCTCTACTCAGTAGAGAATCTGCCTGTTCTCTTTAATGTGTTTTTTTTTTCCGTACCCTTTGACCCCTTCACCCATTCCTCCCCACCTCCTCCTCCACCTCTGGCAACCACCAGTCTGTTCTCTGTATCTATGAGCTTTTATTTTGCTTTTGTTTTGAACATGTCTTTTTTAAATGATTGAATCTTGATCTGGGGCAGGGAGCATAGCAAGCCCCTTACTGTACGAGAGGCCACTGGGGCCATGGTGACAGGATGAGCTCGCTAATGTGAAGGACTCCCAGTGGTGAAGGGAGAATGTTTTTAGTATCAGATAGTGATAGGAATGGATTAAAACTAACACACGGGTCATTTTTCTCCCACTACCTAGGCCCCTCAAACTCCTCCCTAACCCGAGGGGCTTCCTAAAACAGACTGTATTGTAGTGCGATTTAGAGAATCTGAAAGCATTTCTCAGTATTGTGGTGCCTGCTGCTTCTTCCTCAAGCAGCCACTGCTGAAGACCCGCTGTTGGCACTTTTTCCCTACACTGGTCCGGCCCAGCAGGGATATGTTGACCCAAACGCTGGGGAAGTCCAGCGCCTACTTAAGGACTAGACCTGTGTGCCTTGTTGACCACCCGGAGAAATTCCACTTAAAATGAAAAATTGGCCTGTTGTTCCTCCCTGCCTACAGGTCAAGTAGAGGGCGATGGGATGGAAAGTTCTCCAGCCTGGTGCAGAGATCTTTGCGAGTGTTGAGCTAAGCAAGTGCCTTTCCTGGATGCTCAGCTCTAACCAAAAATGCACATCCAATAAAGCATCTGAGCAAACCCCCCTTCCAAACCAGTTCCTCCTAAGGCAGGAGGATGGGCCACTTTGTTTTCTAGTGTGTTGATGACAGGGCAGGCCTGGAAGGGAGGGGAGCCTGGGTCTTCTAGCTTTGCCTCAGGTCTTTCATAGCTGTGATCTTGGGCAAACCCCTGCTTCTCTCTATGATTCGATTCTGGGTTTTGTTTTTTAAATAAGACAGTGGTGAATAAAAAAAAAGATGTGGAGAGCTCTGCATACTAGAACTGTAAGATATTGACTTAGAATGTTAGTGTATCTGGGGAGCCCGGGTGGCTCAGTCGTTAAGAGCCTGCATTAGGCTCAGGTCATGATCCCAGGGTCCTGGAATGAGCCCTGCATCAGGCTCCCTGCTCAATGGGAGGCCTGCTGCTTCTCCCTCTCCCACTCCCCCTGCTTATGTTCCCTCTTTCACTGTCTCTCTGTGTCAAACAAAAAATAAAATCTTAAAAAAAAAAAAAAGAATGTTAGTATATCTTAGCTCAATTTGTAAAAACCTCAACTGAAGAAAATATATATTTAGGATCATTTGAAAGACATATTCCACGTACTCTTCCAGATCACGTTAGTTGTTTTTTTTTTAAGATTTTATTTTATTTATTTGACAGAGAGAAACACAGAGAGGGGAACACAAGCAGGGGGAGTGAGAGAGGGAGAAGCAGGCCCCCCACCGAGCAGGGAGCCCAATGTGGGGCTTGATCCCGGGTGTCCGGGATCATGACCTGAGCTGAAGGCAGTCGCTTAACCAACTGAGCCACCCAGGCGCCCCAGATTATTTTAGTTTTTAATCTTTGGCCAGGATAGACTTTTAAGAAAACTGAGTTTAAAATTATAAGAATTATGGAATTGTTTTGGAATTTCTTTTTGCCCTTAGTGTCAATGAAAAGTTTTCTTTCCTTATTAGCTTTTACCTCATAAATATGAATGAATGAAAGAATGAATGAATAAGATGGTGATGAATATTGTCCTGGATGACCTATTGTGTACTTTAGGATTGCTTTTATTACTGCCTCATTCTAGAGCAGCACTGTCCAATAGAAATATATTACAAGCCACATACATATGTGTTATATACATATCATTTCTTATAATTCCACCTTAAAAAGTGAAAGAAATAGGTATCATTAATTTTAATATTTTACTTAATCTATTAAAAAGGTTATTTCAACATGTCATCAACATAAATGGAGGTATTTTACATTTTTTCCCACCAAGTCTTTGAAATCTATGTATTTTACACTTGTAAATAGAACTAGCCATGTCAGGCACAGGAGGCCAGCCTCAATACCAGGCAGCTGAGGCCTAGCCATGAGCTCGGGAATGCTCCAACCCAGGCAGTCTTCCTGTCGGGCAGGATCCCTCCTGGGGTCCACTCTCAAACTCCACAGCCTCCAGCTCTCTTTCTGAAAAAACAACCCTAATCATGTCACTTCCCACCTTAAGAGATCTCTGGTATCTCTACCCTCCGAGGACAAAGTCGAAGTATCTCCACATGCTTTAAAAGACCCTTCACCGTCCAACCCAAATTTCTCTTTTAAACTGTTCTGTCTCCTCTCCCCTTGCATGATGTCGCCATAAATGACAAAACTGTTCTCTCATCCAACAGGCTTTTCTGCCCTCCTGACATTTTTTCTGTCCCCACTTGGAGAGCTCCTTGAAGACTCATTCATTCGTTTGTTCAAGGAGTGCCCAACTGTCAGGCGACCTGTGGACCCTTGTACCCAACTCAAAGGGCCACAAGGCACCTCGCTGGCTAAGTCTTCGCCCCCCCCCGCACCCAGCTACCACCGACGTTCCCCGTCGGCTGCACCTGGGCTCTAGCGTTAGCCCTCATCACCCCCGGGGCGGCGAGTTCACGCGTCCTCCTACACCATCCCCAAACCCTGGAACGCCCATTCTTGGTTATTTCTTTACACCGCGAAGCCTCGAAAACCCGATGAGGGGGTGAATGACCAATTAACCCCCACTTTCTCTTCGGAGGAACTAAAGCACGGAACAAGGAGGGTTGCGGGAACCATCCTGCCCAAAGTGCTGCTGTAGAAACTAGGTCTTCCCCACGGGCCGGGACTGCTAGGATCCCCGCACAGCCCCGACACACCGCACGGACCCCGCCCCCGCCCCGTCGCCGCCAACGTGGCGGGGAAGGACCGGCGAGCGAAAGGGGCGGGCCGAAGCGGGGCGGTGCCCGCACCGGCGCGCGGGAGACCGTCGGGTGGGCGTCTGGGCCCCGACCTGCGCAGGGACGCACGTACGAGCCTCCGCGCGGAGGCGGGTGCTGCGGCGGCGGCGCGGCAACTACAAATCCCAGCGGGCGCGGAGGCTCGCAGGCGGAAGGAGTGGGCGGGGGAGGGGGAGGCGGGGCGAAGAGGGAGGGGCCGGGCGGCCCGAGGGCCAAGCTCCGGCTGTAGGCGCTCCGCGCGGGAGATCATGTCGGGGGGCAGCAGCTGCAGCCAGACCCCAAGCCGGGCCATCCCCGCCACTCGCCGGGTGATTCTCGGCGACGGCGTGCAACTGCCGCCCGGGGACTACAGTACCACCCCCGGCGGCACGCTCTTCAGCACCACCCCGGGAGGTAGGCGCGGGCTCCGCGTGCGGGCGGCGCGGACGGACTGGGCAGTGCGGGAGGTGTCGGGAGGTGTCGGGAGCCGTCAGTCGGACCGGGCGGCGGGGCGGAGGGGCGCCGTGAGGCAGCGGCGGTCGCGGAGATGGCCACCGGGCGCCAGCAGATGGCCGCTTCCCGCTGCCTGCCCTCTGGATGCGTGCTCCCGAGCCCGGGCTACAAACTGCTCCATTAGTTCTCCTCCTTCTGGGAGAGACAGCCGACTTCCCCTCCCCAAACAGACCCGCACGCTTCCAGAACGACCACATGCTGAGGTGCGCTGCCCCTTGTGGGTGTGGGGGCGTTCTGAGCTAGCGTAGCGTGGGGTCAGTGTGGCCCGGGAGCTACCGGAGGCCCGGCCTGGGGTTTTTAGGGGGGCGGGACGGGCGTTCTCGGTTGGGTTAAACGACTCTTGCAGGATCCTTTTTCTTCCCCGAGACACCCCCGGTTTTGCGTTGGGCCAGCACCCTCTGGTGGGGGATTTGGGCTGAGGGCGCTCTCCTGCTCCGGCTGCGCCTCACCTGCACCTGTGGCAGGCTGCCCGTTTTCGGGTGTGGGATCTCGGCAGAGGGGCCTGGGGCCGCGGGCAGGGCTGTGCAGAAAAACACGTTCCCTGTCGGGGGGGTGGGGGGAGGAACCGTGTGACCTCCCTGAGAGTATGAGGAAGAGGAAGCTGAGCTGCACGGGTGGGGGCCAGACTTGGGCTGCCCTCGGGAGCCAGGCATTCCCTCCCAGTCCGGGAGCCCCGGCGGCGCACTGGCGCTGATGAAACCCGCCCGCCCGTTTGCATGATGAAATCCTCATGGCTCACCACTTCTCTACCATCCTCGCGCTGCCCTCACCCCGCTTTGCCCTTCTCCTCTCCCCTCCACTCTCCTTCACCGCTCTGGCCCATACTATTCGAAAACGCAGCAGATAATGGCGCTGCGTTGAGAGGCAGGGGTGCAGGCGGACTCGGAGGGGTGGTAGCAGCGTCCCTTGGCAGCGTCAGGGGCCACATGCTTATTTTCTCAGGAGACGGTCCACCACCAGCAAACACTGCCAGATCCGAGGTCTTGAGACGTTTGACCCAGATCATAAAACGTTAGAACTGTTCAGGATCACAGATGTGCTTGTTTCATCTGGGCCCCAAACTTGAAAACACATGTCCCTTGTCCAGCATATAGGTTTTCTCAGATTGAACAAAAAGTATCCAGGCATAGAGGGGGGAAATGCTCTCTTCTATTAAAAATGATCAAGGAAAATTTCTCAGCGAGCCTTCTTTCTCCACCTTTGACTCAGATTCTCTTTCCCTGCTATATAGGTCCATTTGGTGGGCTTTCTCTGTGTCATGCTGTGTCTACCAGGATTTTTCCTGACAATTTTGGAGTTCCTTCAAGTGAGGGTGTGAATGCCTACTTGATCCCTGTAGGGTGGACACTGAGGCAGGTCTGAAGGCTCAGGTGCTCTTTCTTGCACCTTTTGTTGCTGGATGGGGACAGGTCAGATGGAAAGGCATGGCCAGGGTTACTGTTTATAGGGAAATATGATCCATTCCTCACCATGGACTGGGAAATGGGTTTTTTTGGTTATGTTTTGGTTTGGGTTTTTATTTTCGTAAACCAGAATAAATCTGGTCTTTAGTTAGGAGAGGGGAAAAGGGGTACCTGGACCAGAATGAAACTTTGTGTCTGAGACCGGCTGGAAGAAAGCTAGCTGTGCCAGGAGCCTAAAGCCTGCTTTCTCGTGTGGGACAGCGGGACAGGCATGACTCACAGTCCATAACCTGGAAAAACATCCCTTGCTTCTGCTAACGTCAGCGGCTCTGGCCGCACTTAGCCAAGGTTTAGTCTTCCTGCTAGCCCAACTTCACCCTACTCTTCATCAAGGCAAAGAAGCTTAACCTAAGAAAAGGTCATTTCTGGCACCCTTTAGCTCCAGCCTGGAGTGCTGTTTCTCATTCCTCAATGTATGTATAAATTACCTGGGGACCTCAGTTAAATGCAGACTCTGATTCTGTAGGTTCTGGGTTTGGGCCTGAGATTCTACATTTCTAACCAGCTCCTCGTGATGGGCCTAAGTACCACGCTGAGTACTCAGAAATTAGTGGAATGTGACTTCTCTCACCTTTTTACACCTCTGAGATCTGGCGAAAAGCAGTATTTCTAACCAGGTAAACTTCAGCCTTCAAACCAGGGTCTAGAGAGAGTCTGTGCAGGTGCCCACGCTAGTTTATTTGCGGTGTCAGGAGCTCTCACGGGGTCCGCAGGTCACTCTTGCTGGGAATGGCACTATAGTGTCCTAGAGAAATAGGAACGGCAGCTGAGCCATCTCCATTCCTAAGACCCCAGTTTACTTTCCATGCTCATTAACCTTTCACAGGCTAAACCACTGATCTGGTTAAAAGGCTGGAGAACTTTAGAGAAATTTGTTAAAAGGAGCATTGTGTCTGAATATTTGAGCTAGTGGAGTCTTTTTAAAATGACCAGTGACACCACAGACCGGCAGAACCTTTGAATGGGTCAGAAACCTTCCCCCCTCTCCCATCGACCTCCATGTTCCCCATTCCATGGTGGATGCTTGACCCCCAAGCCTCCAGGGTTGCGTGGCCAGTAATCCGACCCAGACCCTGTGCCTGGATAAGGTTAATCAGAAGCAGGCAGGTAAGGCTTCAGGTGTATGGCACCCTTGGTTTAGATAAACAAAGTCTGTGCCCAGGAAGCTTACCTTGGAGCAGCTCCCAAGTTTTTGGCTACGGAACAGACAGTGCTGGGAAGAGGAGGGGTGGGCTGGGCACTGAAGCTAGAGCACAGCCAGTGTCCTGAGGCTTCCGTCACACGGGGGAAGATTGTGTGTCTTCATTGCCCAGGGTCTCATTATTAAGGACAGGTTAAAAGAACTTGACATTAAGGTGTTGAGGGAAGTGTAATGGGCCCTCTTCTCACACTGTTCAGAGCTTCCTTTTAAAGCATTTAGAGCATTCCTCATTAAAGACTTTGATGGGGCGCCTGGTGTAGAGCACCCCAAACCCTCCCTGATGCCCACCAGCCTTCCTGGTTGTATGGCATTCACCACATGTGGAACTGGATAAAAGACAGTCTGACCTCAAGGGCTCGGCTTTAGGAAGTTGGAGTCACACCTGAAACAGAATGAGAAGCATCAGAGTCGTAGCCACAGAATGAGGCGATTGGGCAGACGCCCCCCACACGTACACCCTCCATAACCAGTAGAACTTGTATGATTCTCGCGTGAGAATGGTCTGCTCCCAAGTCATCCGCCTGCTAGCCTTGGGAGCTGACAGTGCACACACAGATGGGAGATTTTAATTGCCTTCCTACAGTGTGGTGGTGTTGTCTTCCCATATCCTCAGACGATGGCAGGGCCTGATTTGAAAGAGCAGTTTGATTTTTTAACTTATGTGTTTTTTTCTGAAAGAGCAAAAAAGTCCTTCACCGAATTTAGTAGAAGGACAGGCAGTGTGTTACCATGTGTGTCTGCTGGTATGAGCGGTGAGGCATTTTCTCGTGTGGGTCTTTATTTGATATCCTTGCAGAGGAGGAATGAGGGTGGGACAGCAGTATGGAAAAGAGGATTGCTTCCCAGTGGGAAGGTTTTTAACGAAGAATGTTCATTTGTACACCTGCATTTTACATGTTCAAACAACAGAAAACCTGTCACTTTCAGGTCTCAGAGCCACTCCTATGCTCTTCCGTTATGATTCATGACAAATGAATCACGTGCATTTGTTTACATGTTTGTTCCCTGGAGTAGAAGGGAAGTTCTCTCCCAGTAATGTTACTCATCTTCCTACCGTGGCTTTTGAGTGCTGAGTCAGGTGTTTAGAAAGTGAAGCGCTGGGACATCTGGGTGGTTTAGTGGGTTAAGAGTTTGCCTTCAGCTCCAGTCAGGATCCCGGAGTCCTGGGATCAAGCTCTGTATTGACCTCCCTGCTCAGCTGGGTGTCTGCTTCTCCCTCTCTCCCTCTGCCTGCCGCTCCACCTGCTTGTGTGTTTTCTCTCTCTCTTTCTCTCTGTCAAATAAATAAAATCTTAAAGATTTTGACAGAGAGAGATCACAAGTAGGCAGAGAGGCAGGCAGAGAGAGAGGAGGAAGCAGGCTCCCCGCTGAGCAGAGAGCCCAATGTGGGCCTCGATCCCAGGACCCTGAGATCATGATCTGAGCTGAATGCAGAGGCTTTAACCCACTGAGCCAACCAGCTGCCCAAATAAATAAAATCTTAAAAAAAAAAAAAAAAAAAAGGCGGGGCACGTGAGTGGTTCAGTTGGTTAAGCCACTGCCTTCGGCCCAGGTCATGATCCTGGAGTCCTGGGATCGAGTCCCACATTGGGCTCCCAGCTCCGTGGGGAGTCTGCTTCTCTCTCTGACCTTCTCCCCTCTCATGCTGTCTCTCTTGCTCACTCTTTCTCAAGTAAATAAATAAAATCTTTAAAAAAAAAAAAAAGTAAAGAATTGAAAAGATTCCTAGAATGACAGTATTCTTGGGGCAACCTGGCTCCTTTACCATCAGGCCTGGATCTGAGCTGGCTTAATGATAATATTCAAATTTTTCTTTTCTGCCCTTTCAGTTGCAGGGTATATATAATTGTTTACCTTGGAATGTCCCAGGGACAGAACTACTTTTCTCAGAACTTTCTCACTATTCCAGTATTATAGATAATAGTATTACTAATACTACTTTTTCAGTTATTGAGCAGAAAGCAGACGGAAGTGGCCATTATACGGAACATGTTCCTAGTGGGCCAGGGCCTCAGAAACTGGGATGGGTGTTCTTATGTACTTGTTTGCACCCAGAATCACTGATTAAGCAGGAGTAAGTCACATCTGCCCGTGGCGTTTGGATGATCAGGGACACGGGCAGCACAAGGTGTCTTCTAATGCAATGTCTTTGTCCCTGAAATTTTACTGAGAGAGCTCGGATAGTAAGCCTGGAGTGTCACAAAACTTAGTATAACTTCAGCAACAATGATTTGTTATTTCTCTTCATTCTTTGGGCTGGTTGGGCATTCTTTGATGAGCTTCCTGAGGTCACTTATCTGGCTACAGAGCTGGCTAGATTGTCCTGAGCTTGATGGTGCAAGATGGCCTTACCCACATGTCTGGGCATTGCTAGGGACACCTGGAAGGCTGGTAGTTCTCTGTCGTCTTGGTCCCATGCCATTCAGGAGTCTAACCTGAGCTTATTTACATGGGTTTTCAAGGCCCCTTAAGACCTAGGCTCTGAAGTCATATAACATCACATATGCGGTATTCTATGGGTCAGAGCAAGCCACAGGGCAGGCCCAGATTCCAAGAACGGGGAGGTGACTGCCTTGGAATGAGGGAGGCCTCCTCTAGGGCAGGGATGGGAAGAGTTATGGGGCCACATATTCAGGCGGTCTTCCACAAAGGCCAAGCGTTAAAGTGTGGTTCTTTGAGGGAACTTAACTGCTGTGTGGCCACGCAGAGCCAAGGCGAGGTGTCGAAACAGATCAGAGTCACAAGCCTGTGAATTGACTCTTGGGTTAAGAACTGAGGACACCTTCCTGAAAATGCTGTGCCCGGTTTTCAAGGCCCAATGTTCAGCTCCACAAAGCAAACTATACAGGTGGCCATGATGCCAGGCCCCTGGGCAAGACCTTCCATCTGTGTCATGCTTCTCTTGCTACCTGCTACCTGGCCTGCCTCTTCTTTCCTCCTCGAGCAGCCAGGCTTTGGGAGCACCCTTCAGGGAAGCCCACACTTGCCCAGCTGCCCCTGTCCAGCACTCCTGTTTGATCTCACCAGGTCTACTGCCTTAAAGAGAGAGTGTGTGTGGACATTGATTTCTGTCTCCTGCCCTTTGGAATAGAAGGGGAAAGCAGGCCTGTATTAATTTGCTCGGGCCACCATAACAAAATACCGTAGACTGCGTGGCTTCAACCACAGAAATGTATTTTGTCACAGTTTTGGAGGCTGGGAGTCCAAGATCACAGGAGCGTCAAGGTTGGTTTCTCTTGAGGCCCTTCCCATTGGCTTGCAGATGGCTGTCCTCCTGTCTCTTTACTGGTTTCTGTGGTATCTCCCTCTCTCTCTTTTAATTTATTTATTTGCGCCTGGGGGAGCATGTATGCACAGACTCCCCACTGAGCCCAGAACTGGAGGGAGGGTGGGGGAAGCTCAATGCCACAGCCCCAAGATTATGACCAAGAGTTGGACACCTAACCAGGCCACCCAGGTGCGCCCCCTCCCGCCCAGGACCCCCGTGTGTTGGATCAGGGCCCACCCTAACAGCCTTGTTTTAACTTAATGGCCTCTTTAAAGACCTTATCTCCTAAGACAGTCTGTTGGACGGTACTGGTGGTTGGGACTTCGAGCAAATGAGTTTGGATGTGGTGCAGAGGCAGTTCACGCAAAAGACAGGACCCTTCCCTTTTCCAGCCACAGCTTTTGTTGCTATGGAAACGGGAGGCATTTCAGGTGGGCACTCCCTGTTGGTAACGAATTGCAGGGGTAGCCGTACCCTGTTCTGCACCAGTGCAGTTTGAAGTGTTCGGGGGCAAGCGAGGGAAGGGGAAGGAGGTTGGCCAGCCCTCAGAATAATTTCTTCAGCTATTTTGTACTGCATGTTTCTGCAAAAGCTCTGTCCCTCCTGCTCTATTTTCAAATAAAGCGGACTGTTCCCTCACAAGTCAGGGCCTCAAAGGCGAGAGGGCCCTTTGTCACTCATTGATTGCCTCATTTGGTATTTAAGGAGCTTCCTAATATTTCTGGCCCTCGCGAAACATCCAGATCTTGGTTACCTGTGCAGAACTGAGAGGCCAGAAGTGAAGAAAAATCTTGGACCAAGCATGCTTAGGTTCTCAAACCCAAGGTTTTCTCCCTGACAAGGTGGCTCAGCTTGCTAAACAGACTGCCTGGTGGGTGGTGGGTGGGGAGGGAGGCCCCCAGTAGACCCTGTGGGTTTGCCTCCGCGATGACACAGAGCTGCTAGCGAGAGCCAAGTGTAAAATGAGCCGTAGTATTTCGTTCACAGGCTGCTGGCTCACATCTGAGCCTCCCCCGAGCGTGTTGTGAAACGCTGTCCCTTTCCCTGGAATGAGAGCAGCAGTTCTAGGAATTCTGTTCTTGTACTCTTCTAGTCCTCACGTCCCCCGCTCAGGGGAAGAATGTTTCCACCAGGGGAGGCGCAGCGGGAAGGCCAGGGACAAGCTGGGTTCAATTTACAGATGTCATGGCCAGCCCCATTTTGGACCCAAGGGTGGGTACTATGGGGAGGTGGAGAAGAGATTATCCGGAACATCCGGTTCTGGCCTAAATACTCAGAAGAATAGGTAAAAGTCAGAAGATCTCTGAGGCATGGCAGCCTGGGTCTGCTTGGCTAGTTTTAAACAGAGGTCGGTGTTTACGACTGGAGGCAGAACAGGCTAGGTCTGCTCCCAGGGACAGCCTTTCTGAGCCTCAGTTTCCTGTCTGAGTTGCGGAAGTGTCCGCAACTTCCTTGTGGGGCGTGGGGGAGTGGGAGCACTGAGACCTGGCCTATCAGGCTGTGAGCACAGCATCTGGCCCACAGACAGTGATTTCATGTTCACAGTACTCCTGGAGGTGAGTTAGTGCCCTCCTCTAGAGCTGCGGAGTTCTGCTGCCCTACAGGGTTGAGGGGCTGGCACACCGCACCCCGAGCCCAGAACTTGGGCCTCCCGGCACTGTACTGTTTGCACACTGACCACCTGCCACCAGCGAGATCCCCAGAAGAGATGGTGGCGTGTCTGAGCAGGGAGCCTGACGGGGGCTAAATCCCAGGACCCTGAACTGAAATCGTGACCTGAGCCAAAACCAAGAGTCAGATGCTTAACTGACTGAACCACCCAGGCACCCCACTGTACAACTTGGGGAAAAAAAAAAAGTTAATTGCTTCATTGTAAAATATGGTTAGTTTTGGGTTTTGGCTCTTGGTTTCGGCTCTTGGTTTCGGCTCAGATCATGATCTCATGGGTCCTGAGACCGAGCCAGCCTCAGGCTCTGCAAGCAGGGAGTCTGCATAAAGATTTTCTCCCTGTGCCCCTGCCCCTACTCTGGTGAGTGTGTGCATGCGTGTGTGTGCCGTCTCCCTCTCTCCTTCTCCCCTCTGTCTCAAATAAGTAAATCTTTAAAATGTAGTTAGTTTTAGGGTGCCTGGCTGGCTCAGTCCACAGACCATGCAACTCTTTATCCTGGTTGTGAGTTTGAAACCCATATTGGGTATAGAGATTACTTGAAAAAAAATGTGCTTAGTTTTCATTCAAGTAAGTTTTCCACGCCCTCCAGCACCTCTAAAATACTCAACAAAAAACAGTTTTACACACAGAATCAACTTCTGGATTTATTACTCCATTTTCTTCCCTCTGTCCAGAACGGACAGGGTTTGGCGGCGCTGGCCCTGCTGTGTAGCCTGATAGGAGATCCCTGAGCCCTGCCTCTTGGCCTAATTTGGTAGAATATTCCTCCTGTAGTGTTCTGAGAATGTTTGTATTCTACTTTTACTTGATTGCTGTTTGGCTGGGTGCAAAACCAGGCCAAAATGGATTCTCCCGTGGGCTTGTGAGGCATTGACCCACCATCTTCACACTTCCAGCATTGCCACTGAAAATGTTTAGGCCACGGCACCTGGGTGGCTCAGAGGGTTAAGCCTCTGCCTTTGGCTCAGGTCATGATCTCAGGGTCCTGGGATCAAGTCCCACATCAGGCTCTCTGCTCCGCAAGGGTGCCTGCTTCCCTGCCTACTTGTGATCTCTCTCTCTGTCAAATAAATAAATAAAATCTTAAAAAAAATTGCCTGGTGCCACTTCCCAGAATACACCCCCAAATAATTGAAAGCAGGGTCTTGAAGAGCTATTTGCACACACATGTTCACAGCATTAGTATTCACAATAGCCAAAAGATGGAATGAACCTAGATGTCTGTGGATAAACAGAATGTGGTATACCCATGCAATGGAGTATTATTCAGCCTTAAAAAGTAAGGAAATTCTGACACATGGCCCACATGTGGACATTGCACCAAGTGAAGTAAGCCAGTCACATAAAGACAACTATTCTATGATTCCACTTGTATGAAGTACCTAGAGCAGTCCAGTTCGCAGAGACTGAAAATAGAATGGTGGTTTCCAAGGGGGGAGGGAAATAGGAGTTGCTATTTCCTGGGTATAGAGTTTCCGTTTTACGAGATGAAAGCGTTTGGAGATTGCTTGCACAACACTGTGAATATAGTGGATTGTACACTTAGGAATGGTTATGATGGTAAATTTTACGTTATTTGTATTTTACCACAATGTAAAAAAAAAATATCTGCAGGCTCATGAGTTTAAAGAGCTTCTCCAGAAACTGCTGACCCCTAGTTTTGGGGGGGGTTGTTTTGTTTTTTAAGGAAGGAGAAGGGGTGGGGGCCATGCAGAAGGAGAGGAAGAGAGAGAGCCCGATGTGGGGCTTGAGCTCACAATCCCGTGATCATGGCCTGAACTGAAATCAAGAATTGGATGCTTAGGGGTGCCTGGTTGGCTCCAGGCACCAAGCGTCTGACTCTTGGTTTTGGCTCAGGTCGTGATCTCAGGTCATGAGATCAAGTCCCAAGTCAGGCTCTATGCTCAGAGCAAAGTCTGCTTGAGGATTCTTTCCCCCTGCGCCTCCCCTCGTACACACATGTGTGCCTGCACGTGCGCGCTCTCTCAAATGAATAAATAAATAAAATTAAAAAAAAAAAACTTGGACACTTAACCTACTGAGCCACCCAGGTGCCCCTGCCACTCTGATGAGATCAGTTTCCTCTTCTTTGGTGAACAAAGCAACAAAAAAAGAAAGCGGGAGGGAGACAAGGACAGGGGAGATTCTTGCCGAGTCTTGAGGGTTAAGAAACAGAGAAGCGCGGTCCATCTCTGAAGCCAGCGCATTTACCCTTAAGGAGAAGGCATTTTCCTTCTCCCTCATGTTACAGATGAAGAAACAGACCCAGAAGGGGAGGGCAGAGGGCCTTGTGCACAGGGTCACCCAGCTGGTTGGTAGCAGAGCCTCCAAGGCAACCTGAGTTCTGTGTGCTTTGCTTTACACTCTCCCTCCAAGAAATATGAGCTGTGAACTGTGGCCCCGCACGTGATGAGAACAGGGCTTCCGCATTACTGCCTCTCAAGCAAGGAGAGCCAGACGGGGTAACTGCCTAAGTAGGGCTGCAGTCAGACGGGGACAGGCAGCTGGGCCAAGTGCACCTTTTGGTATCTTACCATTTGTCTCCTCCTCACACTCCAGCCCTCGGTAGAAGGACCCCAACCCCAGGCACTCAGACTCAGAGCTCAGGGGTACAAACGGACTCCTCTTCTGGGGCTGCTCACAGAGAGAATGGTCCTCAGCATTGAGACGTGGATCCCCACTCTTAGACTGTCGCTCATCGTGCCCTTAAGTGGGGAAAATACTTCGGGTTTATTGATAAGGACATTCCTGAAGTCTTTAAATCATCGCTTCTAAGCTCCGGCACTCATATTCCGTCTGTAGTTTGTACTGTACCTTGTCTTCTAGTTGTATATATATTTTATACTCATACTTATATCCTTTACCTTTTAAACTTGGTTTTTGTGACTTTATTATATATTGTTTATAACATGTATACTATTATATTCAGTGATATCTATCATATATTAAAAGGAAACTTGATATCATGACTATATATGGAAAACCAGATTCACTTACCATAAATAGAAGGTAACTATAAAAAGAAATATAATGACACCAAGGCAGTTTTAAATTCTAGGTGGATTCCATTGCCTGCTGAAGGCTTTGAGCCCAAGGCCTGCTCTTTGTGAAAAGCAAGAATCAGGAGTGTGAGGGAGGTGTTGACAAGACGTTACTATTGTCATCTGGTGCTTAGAGGTCCTCCTGAGTAAACAAGGACCCAACATGAATCACCTCTCACTAGTCACTGTTCTTTGATGAAATCAGCTTGGGGACAAGAATCCTGGGTCCTGGACTATAGAAAATGTTCCTTTCTGAGGTATCACTCAGGCAACAGCCCTCACAGGTGGGATCCTGGGTGTGGTTTAAGGGTAATGAGTAACTCCATGAGACTTGGTTCCCACTCAAGGGGTGATGCTTAGGAAAGGAGAGTGAAGAAGGAGTGGCTAGAACACAGACCGTGGGCAAGCCCCGATTTCGGTGACACATCGGAGCAGGTGTTGCCGGGGAGACAGGCTTGAGCAGGAGAGCCTTTGGTAGGAGGAGCCCATGTGTCACTCCTGTCCACAAAGCCCAACCAGGAAGAGTTCTCATTTTTACTAGTTGGGGGGAATCACTCAATTTTCTGTTTGTTCATCTGTAAAATGGGGTTACAGGTTCTGCATACCCCATGGTATGTACTATAAGGACTGGAACTGAAAAATGAATAAAAATGTACCTTCTTGGGGAGCCTGGGTGGCTCAGTCAGTTAAGCATCAGCCTTTGGCCCCAAATCCTGGGATCGAGCCCCGCTTCTTCCTCTCCCTCTGCACCTCCCCCTGCTCGTGCTCTCTCTCTCTCAAAAAATAAAAAACGTGTACCTTCTCCATGGACTTCTAGTATTGGCCGTGATTGCCCGGAGTAATACCACTGAGCACTGATGAGGTAGGCGAGCTGATGGGCTTTAAGGAGAGACCTCGGACATGTTGGCAGAGGGGACCCAGAGCAGTGTGGCAGGCTACCCGGCCTCTTCTTTCATCGGA
Source organism: Spilogale gracilis (assembly GCA_004023965.1). Lineage (NCBI taxonomy): Eukaryota > Metazoa > Chordata > Mammalia > Carnivora > Mephitidae > Spilogale > Spilogale gracilis. The sequence continues at coordinate 46,784 of PITA01004332.1, forward strand.
ATGCCCACGTGGCGGGGTTGGTGATCCTGAGGCAACACAGTAGGACAGCAGCCAGACACCTGGCCCTGCCTTGCTCCTCCCTTTTTCTCTGTGTGTGCTTTTTCTTTTCTTTCTTTTTTTTTTTTTTTCTGAGTAAACTCTACCCCAAGGTGGAGCCCAAACTCACAACCCCAACATCGAGAGTCACATGCTGTGTTGAGTGAGCCCACCAGGCACCCCAGCCTCAGTCCTCCTCCATCTGGCTTTTGCAGAAAAACCTGCTGCGTCTGCTAAAGCCACGTGTCAGAGAAGTGGAAAATAAGCAGGCAGGAGGTTTGAGATGGCTTTTTCAATGTCCTTGCCCCGCTCCAGGTACCAGGATCATCTACGACCGGAAGTTCCTCATGGAGTGTCGGAACTCGCCTGTGACCAAAACACCTCCGCGGGACCTGCCCGCCATTCCTGGGGTCACCAGCCCCAGCAGCGAGGAGCCCCCCACAGAGCCCAGCCAGAACCACCTGCGCAACAGCCCGGAAGATAAGCCAGCCGGTGGTGAGTGGCGGGACTTGGCCAAGCTCTTCCTCAGGAAGGGAACATGTGCGGCCGGTGGAGTCCCTTCAAAGAGGACATTTCAGGGAGGGGAATGCTGCTCCCTGCCTCACCTTCTGTGGAGCAGCTCAGAAACCAGACGGGGAATGGGGGGTAGGTAGAACTTTCAGTGGTGCCAACTTTCCCCATGACAGGGGTCCAAGAACTCCAGGAGAGGTGATTTGGCCCCATCAGGTAATCTCATTCATGAGGAGCTTATTTGAAATGCTGCTGGGGAAAAGAGAATGAAGAGAGAGTGGCTAGAATGCAGACCACGTGCAAGCCCTGATTTCGGTGACACATCAGAGCAGGTATCATTGGGGAGACGTTTCAGACAACTGTCATCAGCATGACCTTTGGTATAATTGTCCCTGAAGCATTTCCTCACGTCTGCCACCCATGGGACACACCCATGATGTGCATGTTCAGGACATGACCTATCAGAGACACGGTAAACTTACTCTCTCGGAGACTACAGGCCTTCAGGACCAGAAAGGCATCCAGGGTGCCTCCTGTCAGGGTAATGGTCACTAGTGGATGCACTAGTGGATTCTTGATGAAGACAGGTCAAAACAGCACAACCAGTTGTTTCTGTGGGTTTGACATGGGGCAGCTAGGTCCTTCCTGGTATCTCACCCCCCTCCCCCCTAAGCAATCAGAGCGATCACTCCGGTGGAGGTGTGTGTGAATGCAGTCTGTGTGGCATCCTGACTAGCTCGCCAGAGTGGCTCAGCTCTCCTGCTGTGGGAGGACGCGGCATGAGCACTTGCAGACAGCCTGAGTCGGACCGGAACCCTCTGACTCTTCACCGGGAGGGCAGTGGACCAAGGCCACACAGGAAGCGACTGGGACCTCAGGCTGGCCCGGCCCCGCGGACAGCAGCAGAGTCTGTGTACCAAGGGCCATGATTACCCCGGGAACCCCACAGCCCATGCCCGGCTGCCCCGGCCTTGCCTTGCAGGCTCAGAGCGCAGTGGGAAGGGGGGGGAGGGAGGTGTACCTGGGCACACATGGAATAGAATGAAGGATAGCTCCAGGCCGTGTGGTCACCTGCCGTCTGTTAAAGGATGCGGAGAAGGATGGATAGATTCAGGTGGTCGGTTCTTGGTGCTTCCCACCCTCCCCCTTTTGCCTCAAACCAAAGCCTGGACGTTGAGGATGGAGGTAGTCACACCTGACCTTGTGGAACCATCCCTACCTGCCGGCTGGGCCAGAGCCCTCCTGGTTTCTGGAGCTGCGCTCCAGGGGTGGACCGGCGATGTCTCAGGCTGACCAGCCCTGAGCCCACAATAATGGCCCACGAGTTCCGTTGTGCTGGCGAAGGATGGACAGAATTTTTCATTTTGCTTAACAGGATATTAGGCAAAGCTCCTAGCCTTGGGCCATAAATTTGGGTAAATATAACCAGAAGTGGCCAGTTACCCTGTGGGGACTGGGGCGGGCATCTCGGTATATAGCCCCTCAAAGCAGCCTTACCTGGGAGATCACGAATGAGGCGGCTCTGTTTAAGAAACAACCTCCTGCAGCAGGAGTTGCTTGGAGATTTCTGTGGAGAGAGTTTGGGTGAGGGCAGTGAGTAGCTGAATTACCAAAATAACTCCTTTGCTACAGTCAGGCTATTCCGTGGGCAGTTGGGCATGTGCCCTAGTAGGCTCTTCAAAACCCAGTATTGCTCAGGTTGGGACACATGCTCAAAAAAGGTTTTTGTTTAAGGAATATTCTTCTGTGAGGTTGTATTTATATCAAAGCCAAGTACCCATTCACTCTTATTAAAAACAATAAAAACTGTACAAAATTTAGGACTGTTAACTTCTCCGGTGGGGAGACCCAGTCTCTGCTCTTCCTTTAGGATTGGGGAAGAGAGCACAGCTGCACCTTCAGGCCTGTTTCCAGGAATTCCAAGTGGAGTCCTGCCCTCCCTCTATTCTCCTCGGCCCCTACTCTTGCAGGAACCACAAAATGAAAAATCACGCCTCTCCCTGGCCTCTAAAATGGGAGCCCTACCATTCATCCATTGCTTACCTGGCCCTATGTCCCTTCTCTCCCCAGGTGAAGAGTCGCAGTTTGAGATGGACATTTAAAGGATCAGCCATTGAATCGAGCAACGCCTCTGGGCGCCCCTGGCCCTTCTCTGGGGAAGAGTCACACCAGCGAGGCCTTTTGCAAGTCCTAATCCTGGGCAGGCGTCGAGTATGGGGTCAGCCATCCTGGCCCTCTGCTCCCTCACTCAGGGCACCTGCTTTCCCTTCCTCGTCATGAACACCAGCGGCTACCTCCATGTGCCTCCCTTCAGGCAGGAGCTGCCACCCGAAGGGGAGCGACTCTCGTGGGCACCGCCTGCAGCCCAGGGCCAGGGTTGGACTCGGAGGAGCCCTTCTCAGTGATTATCCAGCTCTTTCAGCCCCATCCTCTGGGGGCGCGCCCACCCCTTCCTTAGGTTGGTGTGCGTGGGAAAACTCCCCTCCCCCTCCTTCCCCAAGAGAGGAAATAAAAGCCACCTTTGCCCTAGGGCCAAGAGTTGGCCCCTGTCTGAGCTCTTTTCAACTCCATCTGGATAACTAACACCAACTACTGTTTGTACTCCTAAGCACTTTCCTATACCTTGTCTCATTTGGTTCTCACCCTGAACCTGGAAGGTAAGTAGACCAAGTGTTATCCTCATTGTACAGCTCAGAAGACTGGCTCAGACAAGTAAAACGCACACCAGCAAATGACGGATGGGACTGGCTTTGAGCTGTGTGCTGCTCCCCAGCTCCTGTTTGGTGGTCGGTACGATTTCTTTTCTGGGCTTTGTCCCCCAAGCCTATGAAGTGTCCCTGTCACCTTCATTCTGTGACCATTCCCTGCAAGAGTCCAGGGGAAGAACTTGAGCCTTGGATGATAGAGCGTGTCGTTGACCCATGCAGCCCTGTTTGTCCAGTGATCCCTTGGGGGGAGCCGTCTGGGGGACACAAACACGAGACAGGGGCTCTGTCTTGAGGATTTCACTGAAGCGTAAGATTTGCCCAGAAGGAAAGGTAGTATAAAAGAGATTGTGTCCGATTGGTTAGCAGAGAATGGCCCATGTAAGTAGAGGCTTCATGGAGGCGATGGTGCACTGGGATCCTGAGAAGGAGCGGGCTGAGGAGGCAGGGGCCCAGTATTGCTCAGGTCAAGTGGTCTTGGGGACCAGGCTGTCCAAGGACAAGACATCAAGTCGCCCACTTCAGCCAGAGCTGGCAATATGTGTGAGTGGGGACGGCTTTTGTAAATGGCTCTAAAAGGGCCAGATTTCTAAGGGCCTTGAATGCCAAGCAGAGGGCTTGGTGAGAAGGAGCAGGTGTTTCTCATAGGATATGCTGGGGGTGGATGGCCTTTGGCCAAGAGGCGGTGGCGGACCTGGACCTTACCGCCCCGGACTCCGAGCACTTGTCAGTCTGCCGTTTCGGGAGTAGCAGGCCTCTGTGGGCAAGTCCCTCGCCTGGCCTTTCCTACAGCTGAGCTGGAGTCCCTTCCCCTCACAAAGACTGAAGGCAGCTGGGATCCGTGAGCCTGGTGAGGGCGTGTGTAAGGGCCCAGCCCTGGTGGCTTGCTGGCCTCAGGCATACCGCGTTCGCTTTTATCTAGATAGAAAGGGGGACAGTAGGGGGGGCCACCCAGGATCAGGATAGAGACCAGTCAGCCTTCCCAGTCCCTCAGCTTCCCAGTAACAGCATCCTACTTGAGGCCTTGCTCACAGGTCCGCACAATTCATCCATTCCCCTGTGTGAGTGCGGACAGCTTTTGTAAATGGCCTACATCTTCTAGTCCAAGAGAGGATAAAAAATCGGCTTCTCTGACAGTAAGGAAATCATGTACAAGTTGTATGCCTTTCCCACTGAACACAGTATCCTCCAGAAAACCCAGGGGTTTTTCTTCTAAAGATTTATTGTAGAGCAAGCATGAGTGTGTGGAGGGCAGGGGCAGAGGGAGAGGTAGAATCCTGAGGCAGAATCCCCTGCTGAGCATGGAGCCTGATAGGAAGGAGGGAGTGGGGCCCGATTTCAGGACCCCGAGGTCATGACCTGAGCCGAAATGCAGAGCCAGCTGCTTCAGTGACGGAGACACCCGGGCGCCTGTCTTGAGCATCATTTTAGCTGAGTGCTATGAAGTAGCAAAGATCTATGACAGAACGCTCCTGTGGTCCAACTTAACATCCCTGTACTGAGTCTTAAAGCGTTTGTAGAGATGCCCTAGGAAGCCATCAGAGTTGGCTTGGGAACCCAGGGACAGCTCGGGGATGGCCGTCACATGCTGCGAACCAAGGAATACAGAGACGTGTTTTAAGCTGAGGTGTGTGTGCCCGACTCTCTGATCTGGAGATCCGACGTGCTGCGGATAGTAGGAGGACACCTCGAAAGGCCATAAAGCCACACTTCTGTGGTTGTCCAGTGTGTGGCAACTGTGCGGATGCCACAAAAAGAGGGAATGTGAGAAGCCTCCAGAGAGGAGGAGGGACTTTATAGGACCCTCCGTAGGGTAGGACTTGAATTTAGGAAGGGCCTTCCTGGGTCAGGAACAGTTTAGCTGGAGGAATGTCAAAGCCGGGGAGTTCCACGTGTGGATAAAGAGGCTGCCGCAGAGTGAATCTGCAGTACTCCCTCCTGGGAAAGGGGGCTTCGTGGCACTTGGTGGGAGGGGGGAGAGACTGGTGCAGGTGGCCCAGAAGAGAGGTCGGAAGGGAATGCCAGCTTAGCAGTTGCACTGAGTAAACAGCGAGAAGGCCAGAACCAGAACCTTGGGGAATGTTCCCAGGGAGCACGAGTGCAGGAGGGACCTGAACTGCCAGTGATTTTCCAACTTCCTTGCTGCTGTTGGCACAGCTGCGGGCATCCCTCCGACTCCCAGGGCGCCAGATAAGCTCGTCTTCCTACCAGTACCTTTCGTGAGATACTCACCATGGAAATGACTCAGGGAAGAGCCCAAGGACGCAACCAAATCAAGGAATCCCTTGGACTGGAAGCCAGTACAGGGGTCAGGGGTCATTCACAGACATGCAAGTGGTCTTTTCTAGCTAAATACAACCTCAGGCTGATTTAACAAGCCTTTGCCAAGCCTCTGGTCCATACCCAGCAGACGTTGAGGCAACACAAGAGAATGTCGGGACCACCACGTGAGAACCAATCCGAGGAGGCATGGAGTGTGTACGCAGAGTGAGGGCAGGATGGGAGCAGATGAAGACGGCTGTGAAGGTTCGGTGAAGGGGCTGCGGGGGAGACTGCAGGAGCAAAGGCCGGGTGTCTGGAATGGGTACAGTGTGCATAGAAATATCATGTGAGGCTCCAAAGTGTTCCCTAGTGCAAGGTAAATTTAGATAGCCTAAGATTAGATTATTTGGGAGAAAAAAAAGCCATTGGTTGAGTGCCTTTTGTATGCCTGGAGCTTTACTGCAATCTTATTCATGGCCCCAAGAACAAAAGGTAGATTTTTTAAAAAAATTTTATCTATTTATTTGACAGAGAGATCACGAGTAGGCAGAGAGGCAGGCAGAGAGAGAGAGAGAGAGGAGGAGGAAATAGGCTCCCTGCTGAGCAGAGAGCCTGATGTGGGCCTTGATCTCAGGACCCTGAGACCATGACCTGAGCCAAAGGCAGAGCTTTAACCCACTGAGCCAGGCAGGCGCACTAGATTTTTTTTTTTTTTAAGGTAAATATTTTTATTCCCATTTAGTTTATGTCCGTGGTGGCTGTGTATCAGAATTAGGATTCCAGCTTCTGTCTGTCCACCTCCAAAGCCCATGTATGCTCTTTGTATCACACTGGTTGGAACTGAAGTCTGGGTTCTGTAGTTCTGAGCCCTAGACCACTAGGATGTCCGTTGGAGGTATTAGAATAAGGCGGTGCCAGATTGGTATTAGGGTGAATCAGGTAAAGGTAACTAGAGCTGGGCAGTCCTTCAGATGTTCAGTGGGTTGGATGGTGCTGAAAACCAAGGAGTGAAAGAAGATAGGTTGCATGTTCTTATTTATGCAAGGGCTATTTATTGAGTGCCTACTGTATACCTGTGTGCAGGCACTGGAGACAGCAATGGGCACAACAAAGCTCCCTGCTTTGCAGGCGCTGACCTCGTGTGGTAACATTTAGGGATTGAGGCTGCACGTGATTCTTGTCTTGTATATTCAGCTTGCATTGCTAAAACCACAAACCTGGCCTCCTCACAATAAGGTTCAGAATTTAGCCAACCCTCCCTGCCCTCCTAAGCAGAGGAACCTGTGCACCTTGCTGTGGGACGATGAATCCTGCAAGGAAAAGCCAGGTCCCCGGTGATGGGGAGTAGACACCTCAGTTTCTGGAAATAACTAGAAAAAAGCCTCCCTCCTCGTCTGCAGCAGGTTAAATCAACATGACTGGTGAGGAAACGGCAGATGAGTTGGGGGATGTATAATCCCAGAAGATTAGGTTTTCTTCAGTGTACACATTCCAAAGAATATGACTTGCACGTATCTTGTAGGGAGAGAGGGGACCCCATAGCCAAATCCCTCCTTTCCTCAGCTGCTCGGAGGCCATAAGCCCAGGGCGCTGGTTTTTAAAGGAAGACCTTTGGCGGTTGAGCCGTCATTTGTTCCTTCTCAGATTCTCTATAGGAATGGTTTTGAGTTCCAGCGGCAATCCTCCAGTTCGTGCTGCCCCCTGCTGGACGAGTTCGTTAAAACAAGAAAGGAAGCCTACATCTCCGTTACTCTGTTTGGTTCAGTTAGGTGAGGGAAAGTGACGGGTGCCACTAGCATTGTAGACCTGAGCACACTTCTTCACATGCGGCTGGCCCCTCATTCTCTGAGAAGAATCCTGAGGGACAAGTATTCCAGTCTGACCAGAGGTGTATTGGGGGTGGAACCAGGGGTAGCTCAGAACACTTATGCACTGCCCAGACCTCGTTTGCAACAAGCTAGTGACAACCCTCCTTCTTCCTCTCCAGCCAAGCACAGCCATGCATGCCACTGTACTGCCTTCGGTCCTCAACTCACCACTCACCACCAGTAGCCAGGTGGCTCCATCCACCTAGGGACAAAGTTTACTCCTGCTTGGCTTCTCAACTTGAACTTTCACCATTAGGTTGCATTTAAGCCTTTTCTGCATCATTCCACCCTAACATGGGAGAAACAAGACTGCCTTCCAAAGGACAGGACTCTGGACTGTTAAAACACACACACACACACACACACACACACACACACACACACACACACACACGCTTTCCTTAGGCTCTATCAGGATAGGTTCAGATTTGCCCTGGAATCATGTATATAAATGTAGTTGTCACTCAGGTCATCCCCCAACTCCTGGGACAGTTTCGGCTCCCGAGCACTTCAAGAAGCCCATCCAGAGCTGTGTTTCCTGGCTCCTGAGCTGAGCCTCTTAACTCAGGCAGGGGGCATTTGCCATGTACTAGAAAGCTCTGATGTCTTGCAGAGTGGCATTGAACTCAAACACTCTGTAAGCCTGGTGAACTTGCTCTCGCTTTTACTCAATTCACTGAGAAATTATGCTAGTGGTACCAATTTACGGGGAAAGCAGCACGACTTCCTCTCTCCTTTCCTTCAGGTAGCATTTAAACCACATCAGCTTTTTGTAGTACAAAGGGCTCCAGAGACAAAAGAGAATTTTTATGTAGGGACCTTGTAGCGTGTGTGTGTGTGTGTGTGCACGCGCACACACACGCTTTGGTTGATTACCTCCACCTATTTGGCCCTGGGTTTGGGAGCTCTCAAACCACGAAAGAAGATGGTACCACCATTTTTTTTTCTGTAGTCAAGATATGTTTGGAAATGTCACTCAATCATCAGTGGATAGTTCCTCCATTGACAGGATTTGGCACCTTCAAGCAGAACGAACTTTCAACCACTGACTCTTCCTTCTTTCCCTCCTGGAGACTCTAGTTCTTTCTTTATGTCAGACGTGACAGCTCCCTTCATGTTCCTCCAGCGTTGAAGACAAGCCATGACCAACAGGAAGACATGATCAGCCCAAGGGAGAGCTGTTGATCCTGACCCATCAAAACAGCAGGCCTGCTGTGTGTAGCATTTGCATAGATGCCACACAAAGTATATGTGACCGATGGGTATTGGGATCCAGGGAGGGGTGGGTAGCAGAGGGCCGTGGCTCTTGGGTCTGCATCATGAAAACTTAAATCCCTCATAAGTAACTGCATGAAAGTTTACAATTCAGTCTGAAGCTTTCTTTTGTCAAGAAAGGGAGAGAAAGGAGATCATAATATTGTCTATCCCCAGGAGTCTTCAGGGACTCCTGAATGAGGCAAACCCTCTCTTTGCTCCTACTTCAGTGCTCCTCTGGTGACCGATCTCCTCTTGACCTTTCCAGCTCTTCCAGTTTCTTGTACCATACACTTCATGTATGCACGGAGTTCCTGACTATGCCTCATCCCCTGCAATTCCAACAGAATGACCATCTACCACATCCGGTCAGAACCTACTATGTCTAGAACATGGGAAAATTTTAACTTCACTCTTTCCCTGCCCACCGTTTTGGCCTCCAGTAACCCACAGGGACTCACCAGAAAAATTCCTAGCCGCCCCATGTGTTCTACACAGCTTTCATCACTAGCTCCCCGAGAAACTGCAGGAGGGCAGGAAGCATCTTTTTGCTTGAATACACCCTCCCCCCCAGCACTCAGAATGGGCCCTGAAATTTCAACATTTGCTCTTCCTCCAGCTCATCCTCCTGCCCATCCTCCTGCCACATCAGCGATGAACAGACTTTAGAGGGCACTGGAATGACCTGGAGACCTTGTTAAGACATTGCCAGGCTGGACCCCCAGAGTTTCTGATTCAGTAGGTCTGGAGTGGAGCCTGAGATTCTGATGCTGCTTGTCCCGGGACCACACTTTGAGAACCACTGAGCTACGTAATCTGAGGTCATCAGCTCTGTTAGTCCAAACTATCGCAGTAAGTTTGCATCCGCTACAAGGGCCAGAGTGGAGAAGCAGCCAGTAGTTGCTCCTATGTCCTTGGGTAGGCAAAGGCAACTTATTTCCGAACTCCTTAGACTCCAGAGGACCCTCTTGCTGAAACTTCTGGGCCACTTTTGCCCACTGGGGCTGGTGGCAACTTTGGACTCAGAGTGAGACGATCCTTCATAGGGGATTCAGTTCCATCCACTTAACAAATATTTCCCAAGTGCCTTCTGTGTGTAGGGCACTGTTCTAGGTGTGTGGGATACATCAGTGAGCAAAACACAGAAATCCCCACCTATGTGGAGCTTACTTTTTTTCCTACTGAAAAGTAGGATAAAACCCTTTTTACTTTTTTAGGACTCAAGCGTTCTGGTTACCGGGAGTAATCAGGAGTATTTAGTTAACTCGTTTATATACACACAAGATTAAGGACTAAGAGCTCAGGCAGAGACTAAACAAATGCTCCATGGAGAAGAATGACTATCTTCATCTTTTCATAGAACAAATATAGCGTTTTCTGTTTTGGTTTTGGGTCTTTTTTTTTAATTCGTTTGTTTTGTTTTTGCTTTATAGATGATAAAGAATATGGCGGTATGGGAGGCAGGGGAGCAGGGAGCAGAGTCCTGGACATCAGACCCACTGCTCTTTTTTTCCGAAATGGCCCAAAACTTTTGGCAAAGGCTGGTACAAGGATGGGACATGCTCCCCCCCCCAAGTTCTCTCCCCTGGGGACGGGAGGCCCTGTGGTAGTCAAGAACCCTCTACATGAAGTGCACATACAGTGCTTCTGAAGGGCCAACACTTGAATCTTTGCGAGGGTTGGTTACATATGTGAATCTTGGTCCACAACCAAAGATAGCAAGGAATGAGACCATATAATCCAACATAATTTCTTTCTATATTCTCTTTACATTTCTTTTTATATTCTCTTTACATTTCTATTGGGGGATGCCCCAAGGCATCCAGGGAGCTTTCCCTTGCCCCGTCTGGTGTTCAGTGATGCGCCCACGTGGGGCATGGAAGGCCTGGCCCCCTCAGCCCCAGCAGCACCCTCTGCTACTTCTGGGCTAGATCAGCGTGTGTAGGAGTCATCCTGTCTCCTGTGTACCACACAAGGGCACCAAAATCTCCGCAAGGCTCAGTCCAATCTGTCCAGACTTACCCCACAGTCATGGCACATCTTTCTTGTCTGCTAGGTAATCTGTGTGGGAGGTGGAAGTATGTATCCCAAATGTCTTAGTTATGAGTCCTTTCTGGACCTATAAGGAGCATAGATGACTATGTTTCACCTTGAGCTCTCACTCCTTCAGTCAGTTCAAGCACAGGGCAATCCTGGTTGCACATTAGAACCACATAGGGAGCTTTTTTAAACCTAGCGATACCCAGCCCCTGCTTCACAAAGTTGGATTGTGTTGGCCAAGGGGCAGCGCTTGTTTTTTCTAAAGCTCCTGAGGTGATTTTGGTGTAGAGCCAGGATTCAGCGCTATGTGGGAAGGGAGAGGGGTTGTAGCAAAAAGACTAAAGAGGGAAAAGGAAAGACGGAAAATGCATTACTATTCAGAATTCTGCTGTTAGCTACTAGCTAAGCATGGTTAGTTATTACCAGCTGTACATGAAGCCCTGTTGTGAGAGATCATGTTGAGAAAAGCTAGTGGGGAGGTGAAACAGAAACGCTCTACTCCCTGTCACTCAAAAGCATGAGCCTCAGACTAGCATCCTTGCCGCCAGCTGGGAGCTTGTTAGAAATGCAAGAATTTCAGGCCACACCCCCGAACTTTCAGTATGGGCAAAGTACTGCTCATGCCGCTATTTTGTTAAAGCAGACTCTTGGGTGGAGGAAGGTCTGGAAAGAGGTTTGTAAGTTGTACGGCTTTCTGGAAAGCTTCCTTCTGGGAGAGAACAGCAAGAAAATACTCATGCAAGAAGTTACTGTGGCTGCTTGGTGGAGAGAAAATGGACAGAGCTTGGGTGTGTTTCTGGAGTGAGAAGTAATCCAGCAACAATCAGAAACAGGTTCATATATGTCTTGGTTTTGTTTTTAAATGAGAAGAAAATCTTCAGTTCCTTAAGGGTCTGGAACATCTTTTTTTCGGCTTAAAAGATGATTAGGTTAGTACACTTCAATGCTTATCTTGAGGAAAATTACTTTGCGTGGTTTAGTTCATATATGTGTAAAGTCCTTAAAAATGTGTTCACCTTTTCTTTTTTGAGGATTTTATTTGAGAGACAGAGAAAGCGCACAGAGGGAGAGTGAAAGAGGAAAGCCAACTCCCTGCTGAACAGAGAGCCTGAGGTGGGACTCATCCCAGGACCGTGGGATCATGACCTGAGTGGAAGGAAGATGCTTAATTGACTAAGCCACCCAGGGGCTGGGCCCCATGTATTCACATTTTGATTACAAATCCAATTCATAGAAAAACCTAAGCTACTATGGAAATACATCTCACAAAGTCCCCTCCACTCCCTCAGAGATAACCTCTGATAAAAGCTGTAGCCCAGATTTCTTTTTTTGTGTATACTAACATACAAAAGTAGCATCACAACAAAATAGTTTCCTTTTTTCTCTTTTTATTTAGGTAATCTCTACACCCAATGTAATATGTGAACCCATAACCCCAAGATCCAGAGACTCGTGTTTGTTTTTTAAATTATTTTATTTATTTATTTGACAGAGAGAGACACAGCGAGAGAGGGAACACGAGCAGGGGGAGCAGGAGAGGGAAAAGCAGGCACTCCACTGAACAGGGAGCCAGAGGCGGGGCTCAAACCCAGGACTCTAGGATTATGACCTTAGCTGAAGGCAGACACTTAACGACTGAGCCACCCAAGCACCCCCAGACTCATACTCTACTGACTGAGCCTACAAAGAGCCCAAATACTGTTTTTTCCTGTACACTCTTTTTATTCTTTTTTTTAAGTTTTATTTATTTGACAGAGAGAAACACAGCCAGAGAGGGAACACAAGCAGGGGGAGTGAGAGAGGGAGAAGCAGGCTTCCCGCCGAGCAGGGAGCCCGATGTGGGACTCGATCCCGGGTCTCCAGGATCATGACCCGAGCCAAAGGCAGTCGCTCAACCGACTGAGCCACCCAGGCGCCCCATCAATTGCTTCTTTTAAGATTTTATTTTTAAGTAATCTCTACACCCAACATGGAACTCAAATTTACAACTCTGGGATTAAGAGTCGCGCGTTCTACCGACTGAGCCAGCCAGGCGCCCTATTAACTTTATCCAACATAATTAAATCCCATGGGGTGAAACAATACTCTTTTGAAACCTGGTTTTTAACATTTGCCCTTCAAGCCAGAGGGAGCAGCTCAAGCAAAGATAAAGTTAACAAAAGTGAACTGCATGCAGAATGGGGTGCCGATTGCTTTTGAACATTTTGGAGAAGTCACTTATTCATAAGACATCATGGTTTGTTAAAAATGAAATGACTGCATGTGCTTGACCTTCTACAGGTGAACGAACCAACCAGGATTATGGACACTGAGTCTACAATAAAATATTCTGATTTGCAGCTGAGGACTGCTGAATCACATATACTCACATAAAGACTGCATGACGCAAGGTTTCCAGGGAGAAATAACTTAGATGTGGGTCTTTTTTTCTCTCTCTTAAAGATCTTAGTTGAGAGAGAGAGTGCACACACACCAGCGAGCATGAGTGAGGGGAGGGGCACGGAGAGAGGGAGAAGCAGGCTCCCTGCTGAGCAGAGAGCTTAATGATAGGATGATGCTGATGTGATTCGGGGCTCGATCCCAGGACCCCAGGACCACGACTGGAAGGAAAGCAGACGCTTAACCGACTAAGCCACCCCAGGCACCCTAGATGTAATGCACATGGATGCAAGAAGCGGGTGTGGGGCAATCCAGGTGAAGGGAAGCAGGACCCTAGAGATCTGAAGATGGGATGAAGTATCCTGAGAATGGTGGGTTCCAACAGGACTGGGACTCATTTGGTGGGCCCTCTTGAACACGCAGCAGAGTCTGCGTTTTCTCTGAAAAGCAGTAGGTTGCTTGCTAAGGAAAGATGTGGGGGTGCTGAATGACTGGCCAGCTGAATTGGAGTAGGAAACCCTGAAGCAAGAAGGTTCCGGTGTGGTAATCCTAGTGAGGCGAGGCCGGAGGGAGGCACAACTGAGAAGGGATAAATATCTCCAGACAAATCTGGAGGAAAATGAGGAAGGAGACAAGTCTTTTTTCTTTTTAAAGCCTTTATTTACTTCTGATTTGCGCAACACTTGCACACTGCCAAACACTTGGAAAACAGAGAGGAGAGAATAAGAGGCAGTTTTTATCAACCCGCTGCTCAAAAAAAAAAAAAAAATTGTGAGCATTCGGAATACCGTGTTTGAGGAAGAAGAAACAGGCTCTATATTTTCACCAGGGCCCAGCGAATAATGGACCCCCCAGCAGGCAGCTGGAGACGGCTTTCTGGCAAGCTGGGGGAGTGCCCTGCAGCAGACAGGGAGAGCTTTGAAAAACGAAGTCTCTCCCATTTATCCATCCTAAACCTCTAAGCCGGTGCTGTTAATGATTTTAGTTAACCTTTATCTTGAGCAGCTGCCCAGTGTCCAGGGTGCCTTGCTTTCCAGTGTGGGTTCCACCTGAGCCTCACCCACTTTTACCCACAGGTGAGCTGGCTGTAGAATTCTCCTATAATCTTTTGTTTTTAAGATTATTTATTAGAAAGAGAGTAAGAGAGAGCGCAAGCCAGGGGGAGGGCAGAGAGAGAGGGAGAAGCAGACTCCCACCAAGCAGGAAGCAGACTCAGGGCTCCATCCCAGGACCCTGAGACCATGAAATGAGCCAAAGGTGAACACTTAACTGAGCCACACAGGTGCTCCGAATTCTCCTAAAATCTTGAAACTCAAATATTCTGACTTCAAACTTTCCCCATTTCAGTTCCTGCCTTCTCATCTGGATTCTGGATGCTGAATTCCCCATTTTCCCTGTCTTTCTGCTTGCTCCCATGCCATAGTCAGTCATTTGAACTGCTTTCTTGCTATCCACTTTGACTGCCTTTTCTCCTGGCCCTTCCTTTTATGTGCCTGGCAAAACTGAAAACTCAGGATTGTTTCATCTTCGCTGTCATATAGCCTAGTGCTACTGCAGTAACGAGACGATAAAAAAATGGAGCCACCATTGCCTGCAGGCTCATAGTTTAGTGAGGCCTCACTGTCAGCCACCTGTACTGTCCCGTGCTGTCCTGTTCCTAATTGCAAGCCACATCCTTATTCCATCCTCCTGACTTCTTCCTGTCTGAGGGATGGATTCTCTCCTTGCTATCAAACCGAACTTCTCCATCAGCCAGCTGCCTCAGCTCCTTGACTCAGTTTCTTTAGAGAGCTGTTACATCCAGCACCACCCCTCCTACATTTTTCAACCTCTGGCTCCCTACTGATGAACAGAAGTGTGTCATTAGCTCTGTCTCCTCACTCTGTATTCCCTCCCAGCTATCAATCGTTCTCTCACCTCCAGAGCCAAATATCTGCTTACGGACTATTTCAAACATGTTACATGATTCTCTGAAGTTGTCAAATGAATCTAATGTGTCACTACTGGCATTTAAAAAAAGGTATTACATAGTGCAGATTATTTCAGGAATCTTTTATTTGTAAATAATACAATGTGTATACTGGGTTCCGTTGCAAAATGTATCATGTGAGTTGTGGTCAAACCCTTGAAAGACATTGCTCTAAATTAGTGGTCTTCAAATTTTATTTGCATGAATTTATCATTGTAAGTTTAATTACCTGAAGAGGATTTCAGGTGGATCGCAAACATCAGCATGGTTAAGTAAAACTAAAAAGAAATTTCCACAGTAGTGATCTGACATCTGCCATCATCCATTCAAAAAACACACAAACAAGGGGGAGCCTGCCTAGGTTAAGTGTCTCCCTTTGGCTCAGGTCATGATCTCAGGGTCCTGGGATGGAGGCCCACTTTGGGCTCAGTTCCCTGCTCAGCAGGGAGTCTGCTTCTCCCTCTGCCCCCTTCCTGGCTCAGGCCATCTCTATCATGCTCTCTCTCAAGGTGAATAAATAAAATCTTAAAAACAAAAAAAAGAATGAGGATGAAAATAAACTAAAAAAAATACACAAACAAGTTTTAATTGTTGAAAGTTTTACATTATCTCATTTTCTCTCTCTCTCTCTCTTTTTTTTAAGATTTATTTGAGAGAGAGGGCACGCGCATGAGAGGGCACAAGCGGTGGACAGGGAGAACAAGGAGTGGATGTGGGACTTGATCCCAGGGTTCATGACCTGAGCCAAGGCAGCCGGTTAACCAACTGAGCCACCCAGAGCCCCTCATTTTCTCTTTAAACTCAGAACTGTTCTTCCTTCAGAAGATAAAATGCAACATATATACACATAGACACATAATTTACAGGTAATACATATGTGCACATATCTATTTTTATACTAGAAAGTCTGTAATACTTCTCTGCAATAGAAACGTGTAAAAGTTGATGGGGCACCTGGCTGGCTCAGTTGGTACAGCATGCAACTCTTGGTCTCGGGGTTGTGAATTTGAGCCCCATGTTGGGTGTGGAGATTACTTAAAAAATAAAATCTTTGGGCGCCTGGGTGGCTCAGTAGATTAAAGCTTCTGCCTTCGGCTCAGGTCATGATCTCAGGGTCCTGGGATCGAGGCCTACATCAGGCTCTCTGCTCAGCAGGGAGCCTACTTCCTCCTCTCTGCCTGCCTCTCTGCCTACTTGTGATCTTTCTCTCTGTCAAATAAATAAATAAAATAAATAAAAATAAATAAAAAATAAAATCTTTAAGGGTGGCTCAGTTGGTTAAGCCTCAGACTCTTGATTTTGGCTCAGGTCCTGATCTCAAGGTCATGGGATTCAGTCCCCCATTGGCTCTGTGCTCAGAAGGGAGTTTGCGTCTCTCCTTCTCCCTTTGTGTGTGGGGGGGGCTTCTTTCAAATAAATAAAATAACTCTTTTTTTTTTGTAAGATTTTATTTATTTCTCTCTGTCAAATAAATAAATTAAAAAAATAATAAAACAAAATTTTTATATATAGACAATATATATTGAAACATGCATTTAAAGTTGAAATGACAATTTTATTTTTATTTTTTTAAAGATTTTCTATTTATGACAAATTTTATTTATTATTTATAGGGAGAGTGGGAACACAAGCAGCAGGAGCTGGAGAGGGAGAAGCAGGCTCCCCGCTAAGCAGGGAGCCCTATATGGGGCTTAACCCCAGGACCCCAGGATGCTGGGATCATGACCTGAGCTGAAGGCAGATGGCCAACAATTGAGCCACCCAGGTGCCCCTGGCATGACAATTTTTTTTTTTTAAAGATTTTTATTTATTTGACGGAGAGAAATACAGCCAGAGAGGGAACACAAGCAGGGGGAGTGAGAGAGGGAGAAGCAGGCCTCCCGCTGAGCAGGGAGCCCGATGTGGGACTCGATCCCAGGTCTCCCGGATCATGACCCGAGCTGAAGGCAGTTGCTCAATCAACTGAGCCACCCAGACGCCCCTGAAATGACAATTTTTAAAACTTCCTGTGACCATAAGGCTCTAGTGTCAAAATCTTTCTTCTTGACTGCACAGAATTCAATTGATCAAATATGTATAATTTTTTTTTTTAAAGATTTTATTTATTTGACAGAGAGAAACACAGCTAGAATGGGAAAACAAGTAGGGGGAGTGAGAGAGGGAGAAGCAGGCCTCCCGCCGCGCAGGGAGCCCGCTGCGGGGTTCCATCCTAGGACTCCAGAATCAAGACCTGAGCCGAAAGCAGATGCCCAACAACTGAGCCACCCAGGCACCCCAAATATGTATAAATTTTGATAATCAAACATAATAATTAAAATTTTTTTGGAGATGTAACTCTTGATGAAACCAAGAATTTCTTTTTTTAAGATTTTATTTACTTATTTGACAGAGAGAGACAGCACAAGCAGGGGGAGCAGCAGAGAGAAGCAGGGTCCCCACTGAGCAGGAAGCCTGATATGGGGCTTGATCCTAGGACCCCAGGATCATGACCGGTGCTGAAGGCAGATGCCTGATGGACTGAGCCACCCAAGAATTTATTTCTTTAATTCACATTCATGGATGAATATCATTATTGCTAGAATGAGACAGGTTTAGCATCACTTCTTATTTTTCATTTTTTATACATGTAAGCTGACAATCTTTGTTTACGTAAATAAGCATATTCCCATCTAGGATTTATTCAATTTACTGAATTAAATTCTTTGAACTCCTTCAAAGTTCTATCGGGTCCAGATCGGGCACCTGGGTGGCTCAGTGGGTTAAAGCCTCTGCCTTCGGGTCAGGTCATGATCTCGGGGTCCTGGGATCCAGGCCTCTGTCGGGCTCTCAGCTCAGCAAGGAGCCTGCTTCCTCCTCTCTCTCTGCCTGCCTCTCTGCCTACTTGTGATCTCTCTCTTGGTCAAATAAATAAAATCCTAAAAAAAAAAGTTCTATGTCAGATAATATTATGATTTTTCATCAATTTTTTTCATTTAAACGTTCAATTACTTTTAGATTTCGAGAAGAATCACAAAGTTTGAAGAGTTCCCCCACACAGCCTTGTTCCAGCCTCCCCTAATGTTGACATCTTAAAGCATAGAACATTTATCAGAAATAAGAAATTAACATTGTTGTAATACTATTAATACAGACATTGTTGATTTCACCAGGTTTCCCACTCATATCTCTTTTCTGTTCCAGGACCTAATCCAGAATACCACACTGCATTTAGTTGTCATCTCCTTGTCTCCTCTAGAGTTTCTCATTTTTTTCTTGTCTTTCTTTTCTGTTGACAGTTTTGAAGTATACTGATTCTAGCATGTCTAAATTTGGATCTGTTTCCTCTTGATTAGACTGGGGTTATAGATTTGGGAGGAAGAATTCCAGAAGTAAAGTCCTTCTCATTGCATCATATCAGGGGGCAAATTTTATTAGTCTGATTTCTTTTTTTAAGATTTTATTTATTTATTTGACAGACAGAGATCACAAGTAGGCAGAGAAGCAGGCCGAGAGAGAGGAGGAAGCAGGCTCCCCGCTGAGCAGAGAGCCCGACGCGGGCCTCGATCCCAGGACCCCGAGATCATGACCTGAGCGGAAGGCAGAGGCTTTAACCCACTGAGCCACCCAAGCGCCCTCAGCCTGATTTCTTAATGGGGTGTTAACCTTGACCATTTAGTTAAGGTGAAGTCTGTCAGTTTCTTCGTTGTAAAAATTACTATTTTCCTTTACAGCATTCTATTGTTTAGAAGCAAATAAGTCCAGCCCACACACTCAAGAGGTGGGATTCAAGCTCTACCTCCTGGAGGAAGCAGTACCACAGGTTTTGTGGGTATATGTTAAAACCACCACTATAGGGCGCCTGGGTGGCTCAGTGGGTTTAAAGCCTCTGCCTTCGGGTCATGATCCCGGATACCTCGGATGAGTCCCACCTCGGCGGGAAGCCTGCTTCTCCCTCTCTCACTCCCGCTGCTGGTGTTCCCTCTCTGGCTGTGTTTCTCTCTGTTAAATAAATAAAATCGTTAAAAAAAAAAAAAATAATGCCTCTGCCTTCGGCTCAGGTCATGATCCTGGAGCCCCCGGATGGAGCCCCACATCGGGCTCCCTGCTCGGCGGGAAGCCTGCTTCTCCCTCTCTCACTCCCCCTGCTTGTGTTCCCTCTCTAGCTGTGTTTCTCTCTGTCAAATAAATAAAGAAAATCTTTAAAAATAAAGAAAGAAAGAAAAGAAAACGGATATTTCATGAGGTTACTATTCTTGAGTTTGAAGACCACGGCTCTGAATGATTCTACTCCAGTGATTTCGCCTACCGAGTAAACCGCCGTGGATTCCTCAAGTTCTCACCTTTTGGTTGATACCTGTTCGTCTCTCCAAGGCCAATCTTCTTTAACCAGTAAGTCCTCTGGCGCCTGACTGCCTAATTCGGGCTTCCTTTTCCTCCTCTGACAGTATTAAGCGGCTGGCAGCTTCCGGAACACACACCACCGTTTACCTCCACCGCCTGGATATTCCGTCCACATCCCCTCTCCGGTCCTCGCCTGTGTAGCTGGGGCTCTGGATTCACAGTCTAGGCTAAATCGCCACTTGAAAACGTGCTCAAAGAGGCTAATCTCGAGGGCAGTACAGCGAACTGCTCCTGGGGCGCGGCAGCGAGTGCCAGCTCGCGTTTGTAGAAGACGTTTCGCACATTTCAGGGTGAGGAATGTTTACAGTGCACACACCACAACCTTCAGAGTCCGCGGGCGCCCAGCGCTCTCAAGGCGCCTTGTCTGCGCGGTGATTTCCAGTGTTGGCCACGAAAATGCAGTGTCCAGCCCCAAACGAAGCAAGCTCTAGAAGAAAGCCGATTAGTACTTCCGCCTGCTACGCCTCCGCGCGGAGCAACCCGAAGCAGTTCCAACCCCGAGACCCCGCCCGCCTCCGCCTGCCCGCCCCACCTTAAAGCGGGCCGAGAGTGTCCGTTCCTCAGGCAAGCGGCGGACCCATCAAGGGCCTTTACTGTTTGAAGATTACAAAGCCTGTCAGCAACTCACGCGAGACGGAGATAGTATTCTCGCGAGAACTCTGGGAGGCGGCAGTGATGGCGGCGGCGGGAACCGGAGCCGGACCGGGAGTGGATGCAGGACCCGGCCCAGCAGCGGCCGCAAATGCAACAGCGGCGGAAGAAGGGGAGTCAAAACCGGTGGTAGCGGTGGCAACTGCCCCGGCTGGAGAGGGGACATCTGTTGCTCCAGCAGCGGAACCCGGTTCTGGAGAGGCAGAAAGCGGGTAAGTCGTCCTGTGGCCCGAGGAGAACACTAGGAGGGAGGCCCTCCCCTCTTGGAATCCTGCGGCTCCCGAGAGCCCTCCTGCCCGCCCTCTCCGAACCTAGGCCTTGCAGTCAACGGCTCGCCCTGCCCCCTCCAGGACGGTAGTCCCGCCCGCCGCTTGGCCCGTCCCCTTGGCCCTCCCCTCTGAACTGTATCTGAAACTACCCCCCTTTCCGCACCTTTCGCGGTCTGTGAGAGTCAAGGTTCTTATTCTCTCTTCTGCTCTTGCAGCCCAGCAGGGGTCTCGTAGCTCTCTCTTCTACCAGGAACCCTCAAATATCCTAGAGAAGAAACCACTTTGTATTGCCGGACTGGAAGAAGTAACGGTTCTTCTGAAAACAGAGTGAGAGAACTGCATCCCTGCGAATCTTCCCAGGACCAGTTCCATCCCATGTAGTTTTGTCTGTAAGGGCCGATTAGGCTTCCCTGTGCCCTATGGGCCTGCGTCTCTCTAGGCCGTATTCTTTCTAACCCGGAGCATCGGGCTGAGAACAGGCTTAACAGGCTTAGTTGAAAAAGCTGGAGGAGTGTGAAGTTCATCTGGACTTTGATCATTATCTTTGGGAATATACGTTTTGAGGTTTGTTTCTCTTGCAAATTCTTAACTTGAGTGCTTCCATTATCTTGTAGGGATGCAAATTCAGTCGATGTAGGTGGTGGTTTGGAGACTGAATCCTCTAATGGAAAAGATACACTAGTAAGTATTTCTTTTTGGATGTCTGCAAGGCAAAATAGGTTTTAAATTTTTCAGTGAGTTAGAAATACAACTGGGTCAACTAACTTGGTTTTCTAATTGTTCTGTGGACACAGGAAGGTGCCGGGGATACTTCAGAGGTGATGGATACCCAGGCCGGCTCGGTGGATGAAGAGAATGGCCGACAGTTGGGGGAGGTAGAGCTGCAGTGTGGGATATGTACCAAATGGTTCACAGCGGACACCTTTGGCATAGATACTTCGTGAGTATTTTTTTGTAGTCTGTAAGAATCACTTTGTAAAATAAATCTCAACAAAATGTTCAACAGCTGAATAATAGTTTGTGGGCAAATATAAAAGCATATTATTTCCTATGTCTTCTAACCCCTGTTCGGTGAGTAGTAGGATTTGATTCAGAAATTGTTTTAATAACCTGAGCGTGTTTTCTATCTGTTGAGGGCCCAGACCTCATAGGTGCAGTGGTAGGTATTGTCCTTGTTTTGAGCTTACAGTCTGATTGGGAGACAAAACTGCGCAGTTACGAAGCACTATATAAACAAATATGGGACAGTATCATTTAAATGTTGTATTAGGTGTTACGGATTTCGGAGAAAGGATTGATGTCTATGGTAGACAACACCGTTGCAAAAATCTGAGATGACCAGTCCTTCTTCATGCTTGAGCCATTCTTTTTTTCCTTTAGGCTTCTAACTCAGTCCCTTTAAGTATCCTGTGTTCACTCCTCAGCATATTTCCAATCTTCCTGTCCTAATGAATCAAAATCATTTTATGATTGGTTGAGAATGAATGGCTTTTTGCTTTATTATGGGGATTCAGTCAACAACTAACAAGAACTCTATATTCATTGTCTATGGAAATAATTGTATTACTGGCTCTCTGTGGTGTTCCTTATGGTTCATATTATGCAAGTAAATTTATATTGTCTCAAGGCTGCATTATTCTCAAATTCTTTCTCCTTGGGTGAGTTTGGGAAGAAACTGGTTAAAAGTTATAGTGGGTTTTAGAAATGCTAATGTTTAATTAACCTGTGACTGGTGACCTAAGATAGAATGTTTAAAAAAAAAATACTGAAGGATCTGCAGGAAAGAACTGATCTTAGTTGAAGATCTGTAGGAAAATACACGAGATAAGCAAAGCTGGTCACTTAGATAAAACCTAAAATCGGTCCCCTTAGGCCAAGGAGAGTTTATTTGGATAGACAAAGCCTAGGAAATTTACCAGAGAGAGAATTTGGGGTGATCTAGGGAAGGTTCAAAGCACAGTTTGGAGTTTTGGTAGGAACCAGTTTGTTCCTGAATATGAGAAGTTACACCTTAAGCCCAACTAAGTGGGACAGATTATCTTTCACGGCTGAGATGTAGGAAGTGACCGGGCTGGTTTGGAAAAAGGTTGTTGTAAACACCGGATTATATTTGAATTACATAACTACTACCTGCAGATCTCTAGTTTGAGTCTTTGCTCTCTGTAGGTGATTTTATCACAGTGGGCTGTTGAACAGAATGATTTCAAGAACAAGGTAAAGGCAAGGGAACTCAGTCTTACCATTCACAAAAACATATCTTAATTTCATGAATGGTGGCAATAGACAAACACTTGGGAAACTTCTCTTTGAGGACCTTAAGCAAGTTTCAGCTGAGTCCATTTATTTTTTCAGTGTTCCAGGATTCATTGCCCATACCCCACACCCAGTGCTCCATGCAATTCGTGCCCTCAGTACCCACCACCAGGCTCTCCCATCCCTCCACCCCTCCCTCCAAGTCCCTCAGTTTGTTTCTGTGTCCAAAGTCTCTCATGTTTCATTTCTCTCCCCGATTTACCCTACTTCCCATTTCCTTTCCTTCTCCTACTGTCCTCTATATTACCCCTTATGCACCACAAGCAAGTGAAACCATGTGATACTTGACTTTTTCCACTTGCCTTATTTCACTCAGCATAATCTCTTCCAGTCCAGCTCATGTTGCTACAAAAGTTGGATATTCATCCTTTCTGATGGAGGCATAGTATTCCATTGTATATATGGACCACATCTTCTTGATCCATTCATCTGTTGAAGGGCACCTTGGCTCTTTCCACAGTTTGGCGATTGTGGCCATTGCTGCTATGAACATTGGGGTACATATGGCCTTTCTTTTCACTACATCTGTATGTTTGGGGTAAATGCCCAGTAGTGCAATTGCAGGGTCATAGGGTAGCTCTATTTTTAATTTTTTAAGGAATCTCCACACTGTTTTCCAAAGCTTCTGCACTAACTTGCATTCCCACCAACAGTGTAAGAGGGTTCCCCTTTCTCCACAGTCTCTCCAACACTTGTTTCCTGACTGGTTAATTTTGGCCATTCTGACTGGTGTAAGGTGGTATCTCTGTGGTTTTGATTTGAATTTCCCTGATAGCTAGTGACGATGAACATTTTTTCATGTGTCTGTTAGCCATTTGTATGTCTTCTATGGAGAAGTGCTTCTTCATGTCTCTTGCCCATATATTGATGTGTTCATCTTCTTTTTGGATGTTGAGTTTGAGGAGTTCTTTATAGATCTTAGATACCAGCCCTTTGTCTGTAGTGTCATTTGCAAATATCTTCTCCCATTCTGTGGGTTGCCTCTTTGTTTTGTTGACTGTTTCCTTTGCTGTACAGAAGCTTTTTATTTTGATGAAGTCCCAGAAGTTCATTTTAGCTTTTGTCTCCTTTGCCTTTGGAGACGTGTCTTGAAAGAAGTTGCTGTGGCCGATGTCAGAGGTTACTGCCTATGTTCTCTTCCAGAATTTTGATGGATTCCTGCCTCACGTTGAGGTCTTCATCCATTTCGAGTTTGCCTTTGTGTGTGGTGTAAGAGAATGGTCTAGTTCATTCTTCTATATGTAGCTGTCCAATTTTCCCAGCACCATTTATTGAAGAGACTGTCTTTTTTCCACTGGATATTTTTTCCTGCTTTGTCAAAGATGTTTTGACCATAGATTTGTGGGTCCATATCTGGACTCTCTACTCTGTTCCATTGGTTTTCTCTGTTTTTGTGCCAGTACCCTGCTGTCTTGGTAATCACAGCTTTGTAATAAAGCCTGAAGTCAGGTAATGAGATGCCCCCGCTTTGTTTTTCTTCTTCAGCAATTCCTTAGCGATTCGGGGTCTTTTTTGGTTCCATATAAATTTTAGGATGTTTTTTCCAATGCTTTTAAGAATGTTGGTGGAGGGGCGCCTGGGTGGCTCAGTTGGTTAAGTGACTGCCTTCGGCTCAGGTCATGATCCCGGAGACCCGGGATCGAGTCCCACATCGGGCTCCCTGCTCAGCGGGAAGCCTGCTTCTCCCTCTCTCACTCCCCCTGCTGGTGTCCCCTCTCTGGCTGTGTTTCTCTCTGTCAAATAAATAAAATCTTTAAAAAAAAAAAAAAAAAAGAATGTTGGTGGAATTTTGATCGGAATGGCATTGAAAGTGTAGATTGCTCTGGGCAGTATAGACATTTTAACAATGTTTATTCTTCCGATCCATGAGCATGGAATGCTCTTCCATCTTTTGATACACCTGCTTTTATTTTAATTTTTTTCTCTTACAGCTTGAACCAATGTTGTATTTTCGGTTATGTTCTCCTTTTTAAGACTAAAGTCTCCCTATACTTTTCCAGTCGTTGGGTACAGTCACCACCATACCTCCTTCTCCAATACATTGATTCCTCTGTTATATCCTCAGCATCCACCATTTTTTAAATCTCTCCCTCCACTGGCATCTTTCTCTCTGCCTCTAAAGAAACAAGTCTCTTGCCCCCAAACTCCCCTTTTAGAGGATTTCATCTTTGTGATACAAGCACCCTTAATAGTTAGAACTCCTTTCACTTCACCCCCCCCCCACAATTAGTCACCAAGCTTTACTGAGTTTTTCTCTTCTTGTGTATAAGCTTGTCCTTTCAGTTTTTATTAATTTCACCCTAGGTGAGGCCAAGGCCTTCTTTACCTTCTGCTGGAGCAGCCAAAAAAACATCTTACATACGTTTACTTTTTCTAATCTCTTCCTTCAGACCCATCCTGTCATGAAACTTGGATTTTTAAACATGTCACTTCCCCTTCAAGGAGTTCCCAGTACCCACAGAAAAAAATCCAACTCTCCGTGGCTCCTTGAACTTCTTACCTTTCATACCTTACTTTTTTTTAAAAACCATATCCCTGACAGATCCCCTCTCTGGGACAAATTTGTTTACAGCAGTTTGCCCCTCTGCCCCTTAGTTGGTCCTTTCTCATCTCTATACATAGTTCACCTAGAGAAAAGAAAACCGACTCATTTTCCCAAATCCAGTTCATAACTTATATTCTGCAAAAATTTTTCCTTACTCTTAAGTGTGAATTTGCTACTTGGAGTTTTAAAACTCTAATTACCATCTGTAAGATTCTTTGGTGATGAGACAGTAATGTTTTGTGACCTGTTTTCCTGAATAATGATGTACATGTTTAAATAAATAAGATTTTATTTATTGTAGCGAGAGAGAGCAGTAGGGAGGGGCTGAGGGGGAGGGTCGTGGGGGAAAGAATCTCAAGCAGACTCTGCATTCAGCATGGAGCACAATGCAGGGCTCCCATCTCCTCGCACCACCCACCCCCAGATCAGGAGCTGAGCTAAAATCAGGATTTGGGACACCCAACCTACTGAGCCACCCAGACAGCACAGTTATTTACATTTTTTTTTTAATATTTTATTTATTTGACAGAGAGAGATCACAAGTAGGCAGAGAGAGAGGAGGAAGCAGGCTCCCTGCTGAGCAGAGAGCCCGATGCAGGCCTCCTTCCCAGGACCCTGAGATCATGATCTGAGCCGAAGGCAGAGGCTTTAAACCACTGAGCCACCCAGGCATGCAGTTATTTACATTTTTGATTAATCTTGTCATTGTTTCTGTTTGCCTTTTCCAACAGTGTTATTAGCACTTAAAATAAATATAATTTATGTAAAAGCATTGATAAAGCTTTTTATATGTAAATATAGTCTACATATAAATATTTAAATACAAATATACTTAAAGAGACTGCTTTGCCTTCTTCCACAACTGGCTTGACAGGCTCTTTTTAGGTAGTCAGATACTGTAATAAACGAGCTTGGACAAGGTCCCAGTGAGAACTTTCCTGGTGCTGGATTATCTACTATAGCAGATAATGTCTTTCTAAGTTTCTTTAACAGAAAAATCCAGGTAGCTGGGTGGCTCAGTTGGTTAAACATTTGCCTTCAGCTCAGGTCATGATCCCAGGATCCTGGGTTCGAACTCCATGTTGGGCTCCCTGCTCAGTGGGGAACCTGCTTCTCCCTCTGCCTGCAGCTCCCCCTGCTTGTGCATATGCTCTCTCTCTCTGACAAATAAATAAAACTTTTTTTTTTTAAGATTTTATTTATTTACTTGACAGAGAGAAACACAGCCAGAGAGGGAACACAAGCAAGGGGAGTGAGAGAGGAAGAAGCAGGCTTCCCGCCGAGCAGGGAGCCCGATGTGGGACTCAATCCGGGGTCTCCGGGATCATGATCCGAGCCGAAAGCAGTCACTTAACCAACCGAGCCACCCAGGCACCCCTAAATAAAACTTTTTTAAAGAAAAAGAAAAATCTGTGTATTTGTAAAAATACAAGCCCTGTTTTGGTTTTGATGACTTTTTAAAGTTTTAATAGTATATTAATATATTAACATTATTACCTTACTTTCACTGTGGGGAAAGGATCCTTGTTGATTCTGTTGATTACTTCTCGTAAAGAAATGTATGTTGAGAAGTTCACTAAGCTGTTTAATCTGGCTGTTTTGCAGATCCTGTCTACCTTTCATGACCAACTATAGTTTTCATTGCAATGTGTGCCATCATAGTGGGAATACCTATTTCCTCCGGAAACAAGCAAGTAAGAACAAACTATGGAGTGCTACAATATTGTCCTCTGGTTAGCTGCGAAAGAAAAGGGCTTTGAACATAGAAGAATCCGGAAACCTCTGCGTGATAGCTGGTAGAGGTTCGGGTTTAGCTCTGAATAGTAGCTATTGTCCATTTCAGATCAATGATGACTGTACTTTTTCCTGCTGTAATTATTAGTTTGTGGACCATCTAGTTGAATATTCTTTTGGTAATAGGGACATAATACCATAGATAACTTTTTTGTTGTTGTTTTTGCTAGACTTGAAGGAAATGTGCCTTAGTGCTTTGGCCAACCTAACATGGCAGTCCCGAACACAGGATGAACATCCGAAAACCATGTTCTCCAAAGATAAGGTAGAGAAGAAATTAATGTAATTGCAGTTCTGCCCAAGAATCAGGTGGAACTTCTAAATATACTTTTCAACAACAAGTATTTTCTCCCCAATTTTTATGAATATATATATATATACACATATGACTGTAGAGTAAGTGGTTATGTGTTAACTTATTTCATGTGATTTACTAACTTCTCAGTATGTGCATAGTATGTTCCTTGCCTTAGCTCTTAGTTGGGTGAATTCTTAAAATAGTTTGATTAGCTTTATAGAAGCAAACAACCGTCTTTCCCACAGTTAATGATCAGATCTTGGACCTTCTCAGCAGCTCAGGTTAGCTGTTTTTATAGATGGTCCTTATAGATTTTATCAGGGGGGGTGGTGAGTTTATTTAAACAAATTATCCTTTCTTATTAAACTGCAAAACCACACAACCAAAGTCAGGGATCAAAAATAGATGATTAGCCTATCTGAGTCTTTCCTATGGTGATTCATGGTAAGAAAATAAGAAAATTAAATAAATTTTAGAACAATGGAATTTACATTGTGCCTAGTATAGATTTGTACCTACCTACTGTCATTTAAAACTGAAACAAATATTTCACCATGCAGTGAAAATGAAAATTTCACCGGTCTTTTCCCTCTGCACTCTGTTATTTTCTATTCTAGTCAGTGCTAGTTTTGGCCTACAAAATCGATTTTTTAATCTACTAATTGTGGTCTACAGTTTGGAAGACACTGGTATGGGGTGTTTGGTGATACCAGTGTAGCTGGATCAGACCTGCAAGGGATTTTTTTTCATGAATAGAAGTTAGGACTTAATCCTGCAGGCTGGAATAGTCAGCAGAGGGCCCCTTCACCTTTTTATTCCTGCATTAGAGATGTGCTGTGATTAGGTTTGGTTTTTTTCCTTATTTTTTCCCCCAAATTATTATTTTGAAGTTTCAGATATTTAAAAAAAATTCAGATAATATAGAACATCTGTTTTTTCTTTACCTAGATTTACCAGTTATTAATATTTTGTTGTATTTGCTTTATTGCCCACTGTCTATATTTTCTCTCTGAGCTATATGAGACTCATTGGACACCATACCCAGTATTCTTTCATAACCACAATACAGTGATACTGCTCAGAAAATTTACTGTTGATGTAATACTACTGTCTAATATATGCAGTTTTTATTTTTTATATAAAGCATATAATTATATTTTCTCATTGTTTTTTTTTTTTTTTTTTTTTTTTTAAAGTAGGGCTCCACGCCCCACGTGGGGCTGGAACTCACAACCCTGAGATCGAGTGTCACATGCTCATGGGGCGCCTGGGTGGCTCGGTTGGGCGGCTGCCTTCAGCTCAGGTCATGATCCTGGAGACCTGGGATCGGGCCCCACATCGGGCTTCCTGCTGAGTGGGAGGCCTGCTTCTCCCTCTGTCAGTCCCTCTGCTTCTGTTTCCTCTCTGGCTGTGTTTCTCTCTGTCAAATAAATAAGTCACATGCTCTCCCCACTGAGCCAGCCAGGTGTCCCTGTACTGTCTTTAATGTCTTTATTGTCTTTAATCTAAAACAATTCCTGAATTTATTTTACTTTTTTTTTTTTTTTGGTCTGCTGTAGCATATATTTATTTGTTTGTTTACAAAGTTTATGTATTTCAGTAATCTGTACAGCCAGTGTGGGGCTCCAGCTCACGACCTTGAGATTAAGAGCCGCATGCTCCTCTGAGCCAGCCAGGTGTCGCAGTCCGCTATGACACTAAAATTTTGAGGAGCCTAGACAGTGCTTTGCCGTGATGCTCCCCAATTTGCATTTATGTGATTGTTTCCTCATGATTGAGCTCAGGTTAAACTTTTTCATAGAGAGGGAGGAGAGGGGCAGGACAGTGGGGCTGTGAGGCAGCAGGGCAGCAGGAGGAGGAGAGAAAGAATCTCAAGCGGACTCCACATCTAGTACAGAGACCAATGGCGGGCTCGATCTCACAGCTGTGGCCAAAGCCAAAATCAAGAGTCAGATGCTTAATCGGCTGAGCCACCCAGGCGCCACCTGTCCTTTTTTTTTTTTTTAAATACTACTGTGGATTTATGGATTTTTATAGTCTGTTACTGGATTTCTCATTTCTGGTACTCAAATTTGACCATTGTAGTTCTATTTAGGCTGACTCCTGACAATTTGTGACATGTCCCTATCAGTTTTTGAACTCTTCCTTATTTTCTGGAAAATCAGAGTATTCCAGACTTCCTTTTGACTTTCCTTGATTAACTTTGCTTCCTTTTATTTTATTGTTTATATATTTATTTTAAAGATACTATTTTTAAGTAATCTCTACACCCAGTATATGGA
This sequence comes from Spilogale gracilis, assembly GCA_004023965.1. Lineage (NCBI taxonomy): Eukaryota > Metazoa > Chordata > Mammalia > Carnivora > Mephitidae > Spilogale > Spilogale gracilis. Next base: position 76,339 of record PITA01004332.1, read on the forward strand.
GTTTGAATTTACAATCCCAAGATAAAGAACCACACATTCTACCAGCTGAGCCAGCCAGGCACCCCAAACCTGGTTTCTTTTGGTAAAGATTTGGTTTTCATGGAACTGATTAGTGGAAGGTATTAGTGGTAGACTCTGACTCTGGTGGACTTCAGAAGAATGGTGAGAATAGGGGAAGGTTGATGTCAGAAGATCAAGCTCAGATATTTTTTTTTAGTCACACCAGCAAGAACTGGTGAGGACCATAATCAGAGCAGCAGGGATAGAAAGGAGGTGGGACTGGTGAGAAATTTCTGATGTGAAAGTTGTACACAAGAACCAGAGGACTCCATGGTTTCTAGTTTGTGATTCTAGGTGATAGGTGATTAAGCATTAAGAGCAAGACTAGTAATCGGCAGAGCAGATTATGATACAAAGTTTAGGGGTTTTTTGGTTTTTAGAGGTTGGTGTTGAAGTGCAGAAGAAAAGGAAGAGAATCTTAAGCAGGCTCCACACACTGGAGCTGGATGCAAGGCTCAGTCTCATGACCCTGAGATCATGACCTGAGCTGAAACCAAGAGTCAGACGCTTAAGCAACTGAGCCACCCAGGCACCCCCCAAAGTCTGCTTTTCTTACAAGAAGTTTGAGGTGCTTGTGGGGTGTCTACGTAGTTATGTCGGAAGCAGATAGAAATAGGAACTTGGGAGAGAGATGATTTGGGAGTCATTGTTCAAATAGCACCCAAGAGAATGGGGTAGACCTTTCCTTCCACCTGGATTATAAGCCCTATGTAGCTAAGATTTGTATATATTTATTGGAAATTCCTCACAATCTATGCATTGTTTGCATGCAATCATCTGTTTGTTTAATCATGAAAAGACTAAACATGGATTTTTCTCTCAGTTCTGACAAGGTCTTTGAAAATGCTGCAGTTTTCTTTCCTTTTATGAGTGTAACTTTGAAAGCAACTATAGAAATCATAACATATTTTGTTTTAAAAATCAGGATATCATACCATTCATTGATAAGTACTGGGAGTGCATGACGACCAGACAGAGACCTGGGAAAATGACTTGGCCGAATAACATTGTCAAGACAATGGTGAGTAGAACAAAATGATCAGACTGTACATTTTGAAAGTCAGTGTTCTTTGTAAGAATTAAATTTGTTTTAGTCTCACTGAAATAATGTGATGACCAAGAAAATGAGAATGACTTAGTTTTAAATCTTGGAGAGTAAGGTATCACTCATTGTAAATTTTAACAGGTTTCACACGTCACAAATTGTGTCTAAAGTGAATATCACCCTGGTTGTTTTATACACGGCACTGAAACCTTTGTCCACTGTACTTTTGCAAGTATAATTTTATATTGACATTGCAGACTATTTTTTCCTTTGCTTTAAAAACAAAAACAAATAACACTGTTCTAAACATTATTGTCCTTAGAATTAAAGAGAGCACCTGGGGAGAAGCCAACAGCAAGCTGTTAGCAGTGCTTATCTCTGTGAGGTGGAGGGATAGGTGAGGATTCCGAAGGACTTTGGCTCTCATTTTTTCAAGTTTCTCTGTTTGAATTTTTGGATGGTCATGTATTAATTTTCTAATCAGAGGGAAAAGCATTGCTATCATTTTGGGAGATTACACTTAGGAATTGGAGTTTCTGGTTGATCATCCATTCAGTACTACTTTGAAGCATAAAATTTCCAGTAACACTAAAATACTGTTTCCTTTTAGAGTAAAGAAAGAGATGTGTTCTTAGTAAAGGAACATCCTGATCCCGGGAGTAAGGACCCAGAAGAAGATTACCCCAAATTTGGACTTTTGGATCAGGTACTTTGTACTCCTTTTGATTTGGAGACAGAGAATTAGGTTCTGTTAACATCTCTCTGTTTGCCAGTGCCGTTACAGGCCTGTGACATGGGGGGCCCCGAGTAAAGGGTTATTGCTGTGTGCGGAAAGAAGGAGCCCTCACCTTAAACCAGGAAACTCGTGTTTTAGTTCTGGCCCTTCCCCTTAATGTTACAACTTTATGCATATCCTTTTTATCTTTCTTAACTTTAATTTCCTCCCTTATAACATAAATAGGCTGTGCCAAGTTATTTCTAATTTTCTTTCCATCTCAAAGTTTACTCTTAAAAACATTTGTTATTTGAAGAAAACTTGTTGTGAATTAGAATTTGTGTTGTGTATCTAGCATAACACGAGGGAAAAGAAAATTTCCACTCTTCGTTCAATGGCAGGGTTACCTTTGGCATGTCTGGAGGCCAAGTCTTTCAGCTGTACCTTAAAACGTTTGCTCTGCCAACATTGAAAATTCGGGGTTTCACATAGAAATGTTAAGGGTCCATTGCCCAGTGATGCCCAGTAAATCAAACAGTGATGCCATTTTTGTAGCAGAGAAAAAGGGTTTTATTGCAGGGTTCTAAGCAAGGAGATGGGAGAAAATTTCTCAAATCCGCCTTCTGGAAAGATATGGGTTAGGTGTATTTAACCATAGGGAGACAGGGTGTCATGGGGTGGTATGTAGGTTGAATGGAATATGCTGGTTAGATACGGGGACAAAAGGAGACGGCCTCCTTTCTGCACATTCAGGAATGAAGCCTCTTTATGGGACACGTGCTCAAAAAATGGCAGCACAAGGATGATGGTGTGGGGGGATTGAGAGGGGTGTGTCCTCACAGAGATTACTTTTGTTTACTCTTGGTCCCTTCTGTGAAGTTGCAGGAATTTCCTGTTTGTTCCAGTCTTAGCTAGTCCTGTCCTTAGTCAGCTTCTGCAAAACAGGTTCATAAATCAATCAGGTAAGCCAGAGTTTTCTTAGGGTAGATGAGTTTGTTAACTTCATGTGCCAGTTTTAGAAATTCACATCTCTGTCTTTTCTTCTAAAATGAGAAGATCTAATGACAGTGGGCCTGAATTCCCACAAGCAGCTGAGAAAGTGGAGCTTAGGCACTCCTGTTTATCTTTGCCCTCTCCACCATACCACCCCCAGTTCATTTTAACCACTTTGATCCTTACACTTGGCCTGCCCCACACCCCACATGTGTTACTTGCTGATCTCTGAAGCATCCAGGTTTGGGACCCTGTAAATTTCAGGCTCCTTAGGGTTTCAGTTTTGATTCATATTCTACAAGAATTTCTTGGTTTTTTGAGCATTGCCAGAGAGCTTTGATTATCTAACCTTCCTTTATAATTGAATGTATTTTTCCCTCTAGGATCTTAGTAACATTGGTCCTGCTTATGACAACCAAAAACAAAGCAGTGCTGTGTCTACAGGTGGGAGTCTAAACGGTAAGTGTTTAAATGTCTCCTTGATGAAATGTTTGTAAGTTATCGAGTCCAGATATGCCTAGAATTGGGCATCCTTTGGGTTGCCTCTCAAGTGGATATTTACAGAGGCTTTAAAGTCCAGAATTCAGTTTTTGGAAGCTAGCCAAAGATTTGACACATGGTAGTAGGGAACTTTTTGTCCCTTTACACCATAATTTGGTCTCATGTGAAACAGATTTAGCATAAAACAAAGTACAGGTTTAAAGTCATATTTACTATGTCTATCTTAGACTCCCTGTCTGTATGTCTGTATCCTCATCACTAACACACCTCCTCTAGATTAAGTTGCTCTCTGCTCTTACTCCCAATTCAGCTGTTACTTAACAGTTCCCATGCCGGACTTCTAATTTTTCTTGCCCTGCAAAGTTAGCCTGTTCCCATGACAGCAGTCTGTACTGATCACCTGCTATGTACATGTTTTTCTATCAGTAACTCTCCTAATGACAGTAATGTCCTTTAGTACTAATGGTAATCCAGTGAAAGTTGGGATAGCCGGGAGGTAGCTAGCCATTCATCTAACACATGGCATCATGAACTTGTCCTTTGGAGTGGTAGCATCTTAAGTATGTAATCATTTCTATTGTTACTGATATTCTAAGATGGGTTGGAAATAGCTAAGTGTATTGTTTATCTTTTCACACCATTTTTTCCCGTTTTAGTTGTTAAACTTTGACAAATACATGGTGCCACTTCTGTTCTTCCAGGTGGAGCCTCTTTGGGAGGTGAATTCCTCCTCTGTCTTCTTTCAGCCTCTCAGACTTAAGTATTATGTGGTTTGGAAAATGCTTTTTGCTGAGTTGTGGTAGAAGCTAAAACTAAATTGAAAATTTAAAGCATTGTGAAAATGGTGGCAATAGCACTTGATATGAAACTGTAGTTCCAGTTGAATGTTAGTAATTAAAAGCTTATACGTTGTCATATTCTGCCTAACATGGCCAGCAGTCCCCTTAGTCTTGCTTGTTTTATTCTAGGTAGATCTAAAACTTCTCTCTTAAATTGATTAAGATACAAATAACAATGTAAAATTAATAATTTTTTGTAGGTTACTCAAACAAGAAATAATGGATGTTGCAACAGTTTAACATTAAACCTTTTTATGGAAAATAGGACTAATACCTGGTATGTTCATAAAAGGTAGTTCTGCATAAGTCTGGCTCTGTATGTGCAGAATATGACCTGCTCTCAATGTCTTGATCCTTTTCATTGCAGCAGAACTGCTGATAATTTCCAAGCTTGCCCCAAATTAAGATACGGTACTCTCTGCAGTTGTTTCCATAAAGGTGTTTTCCTGCAGTTCAGGGACATTTTCTGGCAGACAGAAAAACAAACTGAGAGGAAAGCCGGAACTGGACACGAATTTCAAAGTACCTCTTTCAGACATCACTAGGTAGCGTTCCTTGTGGCTTAGTATGTAGCTAAATTATTTTTTGTATAACATAAGTAAATTGTTAATTGATATTTGCTCTTAATTCCACAAGCTAGGTTAGTCTGACCTGAATTTTGTGCTTGGGCACGATCTTAATAATTGTAAAAGTTGCCTACTAAATTGAAAGCCTTTCTACTTGTGTCATGCACATCCAGAGTGGATACTGAGTAGCACTGGAGAGAAACACCTTTTTAGCATTTCTGTTTCTGTTTTCTATGTTTTATGTACCTCTGTCTTGTTGGACCTTCCACTTAAGTGCTTTAGCAGATTGTGCCTTTATTATGTTTATGGGTTATACCATGCATAGTTGAAGCTAGTGAACGTCTCCTTATAGTGAGGATATTCTTTCTGGATGTTTGTATTGATTTGGGTGGGAAAAAACGTTATCCTTGGGATTGTTTTTAGATGGTGGGTATTTGGAATCTGAGTGAGTGAAAATGCATTTGTGTCACATCCTCAGAAAGCATACCAGTCGCTACAGTTCAATAAGAAAGGAAGGTTGAAAACATTCTACAGGTGTCACTAGTGCTAGGTTCCTTTGAGCTTACTGCCAGGACCCAGTGTTCTGAGCTGTGAGACGCTCAGCAGACTCTTTCAGAAGCAGGGTGAAATCCCATATGCTCTCAGGAAGGAAATCCTCCTGTGTGTGGTGTTACACAAATGCACGTCGAGAGTGTTAATCGCCGTGGAATTTCCACATCCACATGAAGCTTCTGTCACAGCTCATTGAAAGTGATCTGCCTTCTCTTTAAAGGGGGAATCGCGGCAGGAAGCAGTGGAAAAGGAAGAGGAGCCAAGCGCAAGCAGCAAGATGGAGGGACCACAGGGACCACCAAGAAGGCCCGGAGGTGGGCACAACACCCTCCCCACTCACCACTGCTAGACCATTCTTTGGTGCCTGCACAGTGCATCAGAGGCCAAAGAGCTGTACTCTTCACTAGCTCAGGTGTCCAAGATGAAAAAGCCCGTCCATTTTTCACAAAGCTTGAGCACTTTGAGAGGTAGAATAATCCCAGGCGAGGAATCCTGTTTTTCAGATCTTATATATGTTGGCAAGATAGTAAGTGCTCACATCTTTGAGTTTTATTTCATTCATTTATAGTATTTAATATACTAAAGGAAATTGTCCTTTTTCCCCTTCTCCCTTTTTCTCCCTTGTAATGTACTGGCTCTGTTTCAAAGATAGTTCTGCAGACTAGAGAGTAATTTGACTGAAACCACTTTACTAAATTTAAAAACAAATCCGTTTCATTTCCTGTTTTGCCTGCAGAGGGCAGGATCGTCTGTTTGAGCAATGAGAAGCATTTGGGAAGTTGCATGTGTTCCTGCTGAAATCTAATAAATCAGATGTCCTTCTTGCAGATTTGAAGGCATTTGAGCTAGAGGGGGTTTTAGTTTCTTGATTTTATTTTTTCCTTTCCGCAGTGACCCTTTGTTTTCTGCTCAACGCCTTCCCCCTCATGGCTACCCCTTGGAACACCCGTTTAACAAAGATGGCTATCGGTATATTCTAGCTGAGCCCGATCCCCATGCCCCTGACCCTGAGAAGCTTGAGCTTGACTGCTGGGCAGGAAAACCTATTCCTGGAGACCTCTACAGAGCCTGCTTGTATGAACGGGTTTTGTTAGCCCTACACGATCGAGGTATGTAAAGTATTCATGTTTATGTTGGACCCAGATGTTACTTCAAATACTGTCTTCAGCTTTGTCCAGTCTAGAATTAGATAATACATATCAACGTCTGTTACCATGCCCTCACCCACGGTTCTAAGTAGACTCAGTGGGAATGTGCAACAGAGAACCTCCTTGTCTCTTCCAATAAGCTCTAGACATTTATATGTATGTGTGTGTTTAAAACTTTTTATTTTGAACTTATTTTTATTTTTTAAGTAATCTCTACACCCAAAGTGAGGCTCAAACGTACAACCCCAAGATGAAGAATGAGGAGTTCCATGCTCTGCCAACTAGGCCAGCTGGGTACCCCTATTTTGAACTAAGTTTAAACTTAAAGTTATAAAAATAAGTTTTAGAGTATCCCTCCCCAAGCTTCTTTTTTTTTTTTTATAAGATTTTATTATTTGACAGAGAGAGAGATCACAAGTAGGCAGAGAGAGAGGAGGAGGCAGGCTCCCTGCTGAGTAGAGAGCACGATGTGGGCCTCAGTCCCAGGACCCTGAGATCATGACCTGAGTCGAAGGCAGGGGCTTAACCCACTGAGCCACCCAGGTGCCCCCTCCCCAAGCTTCTAATGGTAATATCTTACACGACTGATAGTACGGTTACCAAACCAGGAAGTTAACATTGGACTATGCTGTTAATGAAACAAAAGACTTGGTGTACCTTTCTCCAATTCCCCCACTAACCCCTCTTCTCTAGGGTTTTAACGTTGCATTTCATTATTTCTCCTTAGTCTCTTGCTACCTTTAATAGTTCTCAGTTTTTGAGTGTCTTTCATGACCAGACACTATTTAAGTGAATTAATCAGGGATTCCGTTGAGTATTCCTCAGTGAGTGTGTAACATTTTATCAGGGTTAGACTGATGTTATGTATATTTTGGCCAAATGCCAAAGAAATGCATCCTCATTGCCTCATCTCATGGCAGTCATGATGTTGATATGTCTTAGTATTGTTCATGTTGACCATGGTCATCTGATTCAGGTGATTTCTGTGGCTTTCTCTGTCTTTCCCTTTGTAGTTAATAAATAGCTTGAGGAAAGATGCTCTGAGTTTTGGAGATAATCGTATTTATAAAGTTTTGCTCTAGTATTTAAAGATTTTGTTTGAGGGGTGCCTGGGTGCTCAGTCATTAAGCGTCTGCCTTGGGCTCAGATTGTGATCCCTGAGACCCAGGGTTGAGCCCCACGTTGGGCTCCCTGCTCCTCCCTCTCTCACTACCCCTTCTTGTGTTTCCTCTAGCTATGTTTCTCTCTGTCAAGTAAACAATATCTTTTTAAAAAAAGATTCTGTTTGGGCGCCTGGGTGGCTCAGTGGGTTAAAGCCTCTGCCTACGGCTCAGGTCATGATCTCAGGGTCCTGGGATCGAGGCCCGCATCGGACTCTCTGCTTGGCAGGGAGCCTGCTTCCTCTCTCTCTCTGCCTGCCTCTCTGCCTACTTGTGATCTCTCTCTGTCAAATAAATAAATAAAATCTTAAAAAAAAAAAAAAAAAGGATTCTGTTTGAGAGAGCACAAGCAAGGGGGCAGGCAGGGAGCCTGATGCAGGACTCGACCTGAGGACCCTGAGATGATGACCTGAGCCACCCAAGTGCCCCAGCAACAATTATTAATGTGTTGTATTTGCCTAACGATTTTGTAATTTTTCCCGTCTCCTTGTATTATTTAATCCATTTTTACTTCTATCAGTGAACTCAGATATTATTTTCTTCCACTGGGGTATACTTTATCTAGTTGGTCAGATTATTCCTGCTTTGGCCATTGGGATCTTCTTTAGGTTAGTTCCTGTGCTTTTTTGATAAGTCTCTCTCTTTTTTTTATTTTTATTTTAGTACTTTACTTTCTAGCATGCAAAATGTTTGGCTTATCTTTCCCTGCCCTAGGCCAAGTATCAGCCACTTCTCTGGAGAGCCCTCCCTGGTTCCTTTGATTGGAGAATGAGATTTAGAAATACAGACCTAAGGGGCAACTGGGTGGCTCAGGTCATGATCTGGGAGTCCAGGGATTGAGCCGGCATAGGGCTCCCTGCTCCACGGGAAGCCTGCTTCTCCCTCTCTCACTCTCCCTGCTTGTGTTCCCTCTCTAGCTGTGTTTCTCTCTAAGACCTAAGTGTTAGGTGAACTCACTGGGTGTCTCTCTTAGACTCCCTCAGTGAGCAGAGGAGGAGACGGTATGTGTATCAACTGACACTTGTATTCACAGGGCTCTAATGCATTTGCCCTGATGGCTTGGATTCTAGTCAAACACTACTGGTTTGTTCCAGCCCTCTGCCTATCCTTATCTGTCATTTCTTTAATCTAACACTGAGAAACCAGGCTCTGTCTGGGTTGTATTCCCTTATTTGTTCGTTTCATATGTGCACATAAAGTAGTTGCAGAATTGGTAACCTCTGTCAGAAACATGCACTAGCTAGCTTAGAGCAGTTATGTCCAACTCTTTGGGTCTTAACCTTGTAGTATCCCGTTCGTTTATGGTTAGATTAGTTCTCTTCTGCCCCACCTCCTGCAGGGTAATTGTGTGTCTCGTTTATAATAGTTAGGTTCATTTGTTAGGGTTTGTATGTTATTTTTAGGGTCTCCCACCTCTTGGAGAGTTTGTGTGTTTCAGGGGAGTACATGAAGGGTCTGTGAAACATTACTGTGGTTCCGCGAGTTGTACAAAAAGGTTAACTGAGGGTGCCCTGGTGGCTCAGTTGGTTTAGCGTCTGCCTTCAGCTCACATCATGATCCTGGGGTTCTGGGATCGAGCCCTGTGTTGGGCTTCCGGTTCATTGGGAGTCTGCTGTCCCTTTCCTCTGCCGCTGCTTGTGTTCTCTCACTCACTCTCTCTCTCCCTCAAATAAATAAATAGAATCTTTAAAATATGTATATATAATCATTATACCATTATTATTCCTAACCAAAATGAATAATAATTCCTTAATGATCTAATACCCGGTCCATACTCACATTTCTATAGGTAAAAAAATGCCTTTCAGTTGTCTCCTTGAATTAGATCTGAACTGATATATTTACTGCATTTGAAAGCCTATTATTTCTTGCCTTAATACTAAAAAACTAAGACTTGTAGGAGTGCCTGCCTGGCTCGGTCGGTAGAGCCTGTGACTCTTAATCTTGGGGTTGCGAGTTTACGTGCCATGTTGGGTATACAGATTACTTTAAAAATCTAATCAAATCCAGTTAGTTTTTTGCTAACACTTATGTTGATGCTGGTCATTTGGAAGTGAAGTAATGTAGTCCCATGTTGTGCTGTCCATTACATGTGGGTTGTTTGGCTTCTGGTAGTGACAAGAATACTTTGATAGGGGGCGCCTGGGTGGCTCAATGGGTTAAGCCTCTGCATTCCACTCAGGTCATGATTTCAGGGTCCTGGGATCGAGTCCCGCACTGGGCTTCCTGCTCAGTGGGGAGCCTGCTTACCTCTCTCTCTGCCTGCCTCTCTACCTACCTGTGATCTCTCTCCTTCTGTTAAATAAATTTTAAGAATATTTTTTAAAAAATACTTTAATAGTAGGGAAGGCCAAGTAAGTGACTTCAGGGTTTAAGAAGTGAGACCTGTCTTGTTTCATTATACATGATAGTTATAATTCCAGGAGGAGAAGGAAAAGTGATAATGCTAGCCCGTAATAGTTAATTTGTTAGAATTTAATATATAAAATAGCAATTGCTGCTTGCTGCTTGTGCTATTTATGCTGAGCCTTACAAAAATTAATGATAGGTGGCGCCTGCGTGGCTCAGTTGGTTAAGCAACTGCCTTTGGCTCAGGTCATGATCCTGGAGACCCGGGATTGAGCCCCACATCGGGCTCTCTGCTCGGCGGGAAGCCTGCTTCTCCCTCTCTCACTCCCCCTGCTTGTGTTCCCTCTCTGGCTGTGTTTCTCTCTGTCAAATAAATAAAATCTTAAAAAAAAAATTAATGATAAATCCATATTGTATCTTTTAAGGTTTTTACTTTGAAATAATTTCAGATGTATAAAAAGAATTATAAGAATAGTACTGAACTTTTTTTTTTCTCTGAACCATTTGAGAGTAAGTTGCCATGATGCCCTCTTACTTTTGAGAACTTATGGTGTATTTCTTACAAGCAAGGACGTTCCCCTGGTGTTTGTTATTTAGTGCTGCTTAACAAATTACCATAAAACTTAGTCTAAAACTACAGATTTTGAGGATTGGGAATCTGGGCTCACCTTAGCTGTGTGGCTTGGCTCAGGAGAATTCATGCAGCTGCAGTCAAGCTCTTAGCTGGGCCTCTTGACTCTGAGGACTTGACAGAGGCTGGAGGACTTACTTCCAAGATGACTTACTCATGTCACTTTGACAGGATGCCCTCAGATCCTCACCATGTGGGCCATTCCTTGGACCACTTACTTATCCCCATCCATGGAAGCTAACTCCTCCCAGTGCAAGTGATCCAAGAGAGCAGTGGAGTTGGGGTGTCTTCTGTGACCCAGCTTTGAAGCTAGATAGTCGCTTCAACTATGTTTTGTTAGGAAAGAGTCATTACGTTCAACCCACATTTAGGTGGAGGGAAATGAGGCTCCACCTCTTAAAAGGAAGAATATCAAAGACTTAGTAGATATTTTTTAAACTTTCACATTCTTACAGAACCAGTATATAACCGTCAAAGACAGGAAATTAACACTAATTGCTATCGTCTGACGATCTTCAGATCCTATTCAAGTTTCTCCAGTTGGTACAGTAATGTCATTAGAGCGGAGGATCCCATTGAGAATCATTTGCTGCATTTAGCTGTCCTGTTTTTTTAAGTCTTCTTCAGTCTGGAAAGTTCTTCTATCCTTCCTAGCCTTTGATGACCTTGAAGCTTTTGAAAATGAGAGGCCACCTGTATTATAGAATATCCTGCAATTTGAGCTTGTCTGGTTGAAATCTCAGGATTCGATTCAATTCTGCATCTTTGACAGAAATATCATTAAAATGAGGCTATGTTCTTCACATTGCATCCTGCCAGGTGGTATGTGATTTTAATTTGCCACGTTACTGATGATATCCACTTTGATCATTTGGCTAACGTGGTATCTGCTGGGTTTATCCACTGAAAAGTTACTTTTTTCCCCCGTATGTAATTAGCGTTTTAGGAGGAGGTACACTATTTACTGTCCTCTTCTACTGTGGACACTTGCTTTCCTCAGTCCCTCTTAGTGGCTTTAGGGCTGAATTGCCCAGGGAGGGGTAAGGGAAGTATTTGAGAAGATAGAATGCCAAATACCTAAGAAAGTTGTGCTAAACAGCATGCATTTAATTTAAGGAAATTATCAGGCCTAGAACAGGAGCCGTTGTGGTCTGTGTACCAGAAGGAGTGCGGGGCCAGGACTTGGCCGTGAGCCATGCCACGCTAAGCTGCGGCGGGATATTGAACAGTCACAGACCCAGTGCTCCATCTGCACGGTGGAAATGGTAGTTGAGAGGCTCAGAGTCTGGTCTACCTGCCTGTCTACCTGTGAAAGTACTTTGTAAATCATAAAAACCTTTATAAAAGCTATAGCTAATCTACATTTTGTGCTTCCTCCAATAGAAGTCAGGCTTTTAGTGTTACAGTTTCAAATGTTTTTTCCTCAGTTAAGTCTTAATTGGATCTGCGATGTTTCTACATTCATGAAATAAAACTACCATCACCTGAAAATACTCTTCTATCTTTTGTCATTTTTTTCCCCTTCATTTCCAAGTCACAGTATCCCCTCCTGTTTAGATTGTCCCCTTGGCTTACATAATGGCCTCACAGTAAAGGTTTCAAACCATACCCCAAAGTGGAAAGATGAATACAATGAATCTTCATAATGCTTTTCACCCAGATTTAATAGTTAACAAGTTTTTGCCATGTTTATCTGTTTTATTTTTGCGTCTCTCTATTTCTGAATTTGTAAGAAGTAAATCTCACCGTACATACTCTGAAAAATTATGCATTTCGGAAAGATAGGGATGTTTTCTCTCACAAGCACAATGCTGTTATCACACTTAACAAAATAGATCATTCCTTGCCATCATCTGAATTCGGTCCATAATCAGATTTCCTTGATTGTGTCAGATACCTTTTCTCCTCCCCCACAAAATGCTTATTAATCACAAAGAGGAAATAATGACTTCATCGTGGAGAACCCACTGAGGCACCACGTCAGTCAAGTGATCAAAGTGTAACAGGGGCATTTTGACGTGTACTTCCTGACAACTGTCTCCTGAGAGACAGAGTCTTGATTTCACTGATGTTCCTGACGAAGAAGCATAACCTGTGCTTAAGCAGAAGAAAACATCAGACAAACCTAACAAGAGGGACATTCTACAAAGGAAAGTGACCAGTACTCTTCAAAATGTCATGGTCATGAAAGACTTGAACTGTCCCAGATTGGAGGAAACTAAGGACACATGACAGCCAAATGAAATGTGGGATATTGGAGTAGATCCTAGAACAGAAAAAGGATATTATTTGGATAATTGGCTTAATTTGAAGATGATCTGTAGATTAGTTAATAGCGTTGTATCAATGCCAATTTTCTGGTTTTGATAATTGTGTTATGGTCATAGATGGTGTTAACATTTTGGGAAGCCAAGTGAAGGACATAGAAGGAATGTACACTATTCTTTTTTTTTTTTTTTTAAGATTATTTATTTATTTATTTCTAGAGATCAGGAGAGGGGAGAAGGTCAGAAGGAGAAGAGGAGAAGCAGAGCCCCCCCCCACCCCCACCCCGGCCAAGCAGGGAGCCCGATGTGGGACTTGATCCTGGGACTCAGGATCATGACCTGAGCCGAAGGCAGTTGCTTAACCACTGAGCCACCCAGATGCCAGAATGTACACTATTCTTGAAAGTCTAAAATTGTTGCAAAATCAGATATCAAGTCTATCAAGGAATGGCTTATTCAGGGGCACCTGGCTGGCTCAGTAGGTAGAGCAGACAACTTGATTCCAGAGTCGTGAGTTCAAGCCCCACATTGGGTGAAAAACTTAAAAAGAAAAACTAAAAAGATGGTTTATACAAATTGGGGTCCAAGCACATTATAATTGGTTTGTTATATTTTAGGGATAGACAGCATAATTAATTCATAATTAATTTTAACCTGTTAACTCAAATATCATTTAATAGAAACCAAATTGCCTGACCACTTTCTTTGCATTTTTTTCCTCTCACCTTTGGCCATATCTTATATTGAGATTTTGAAACTCCTGAACTAATACTTGAGATACCTAACCCGAAATTTCCAATTTTTGCCTTTGTTATACTGGAGTGTAGGAGACTCCGGTTTGGGGGGCAGTTGTCTCCAAGAGCCTCCAGTAAGTTGTAGGCCTTTGTTTTCATCTTCACTCTGTAGCTCCCCAGCTAAAGATCTCCGATGACCGGCTCACTGTAGTTGGAGAGAAGGGCTACTCCATGGTCCGGGCTTCTCATGGGGTACGGAAAGGGGCCTGGTACTTTGAAATCACCGTGGATGAGATGCCGCCAGACACTGCTGCCAGGCTGGGTTGGTCCCAGCCCTTAGGTAAGTGGGAGCTGCCATGTGGGCATCGCAGCAGGCAGAGAGGTATAGACCATCTGGCATGGGCATAAAATTCACTACTGAAGGATTGGGTGGTTTGCAATTTCGTAAAAGTGACCAAAAAACTCTCAGCAAACCAGAGTTGATTTGCAGTCTTTTGACTTCCCGTATGTCTTTATTGGGACAGGTAACCTTCAAGCTCCCTTAGGTTATGATAAATTCAGCTATTCGTGGCGGAGCAAAAAAGGAACCAAGTTCCACCAGTCAATTGGCAAACACTACTCTTCCGGCTATGGACAGGGAGATGTCCTAGGATTCTACATCAATCTTCCCGAAGACACAGAAACAGCCAAATCACTGCCTGATACTTACAAAGATAAGGTGAGTGTGTCCTCTGAGAGTCCCAGGTTTGAAGACCTGAGGCCGCCAGTGAATGCCTGCAGCGGTACCTGAGTTCCCTTGTAAGGCTGACCCACCATTCACATGGTTTTCTCACATTTCATTTGAAAACGTTTAGACATAGTTGAAAGGATTTTAAAGTCTGTGTCCAAATACCCATCACCTAGATTCTGCCATTGACCTGTTATTTGTTCCTCTACCCACCCATCTGTCCATCCATCTTGTTTTAATGCACTTCAGAGAATGCTAACTATCAATATACCTCACCCCTGCCCGTGTACTTTAGGATATATGCCATTAGCTAGAGTTCAGCCTTTAGTTAGTTTTTTTTCTTTTGACATAAGACTTACATAAAATGAAATGTACAAATTTTAAGTGTTTATTCACTGAGTTTTGAGTTGGGCCTAAATCCCTAAGGAGATGTTAGACTCTCACCACCCCAGGAAGTTCCCTCATGCTCTTTGCCAGTCAGTCCCAACTCCCATCCCTATAGAGCCAACCACTGTCTTGAAATTTTTTTTCCCTCTTGTAATTTTATTCCATTAGTTTTGTTTGTTCTTAAACCTGAGTAAATAGAACCATGTGCTGTGTTGTGTTTGGTATCTGGCTTTTATTTGGCATAATGCATTTGAGATTCATTTATGTTTTTACATGTATCTGTAGTTTATTTCCTTTTATTGTAGAGTAGTATTCCATTGTATGAAATGAATACACCACAGTGTGTTTATCCATTTTCCTATTTTTTTTATATTTTTAAATTCCAGTGTAAATAACATACACGGTGTTACATTTGTTTCGAAACAAGTGTATGATGAAGTATTCAACAATTCCATTTATTACTTGGTGCTCATCACGATAAGTGTACTTTTAATCCCCTTCACATACTTGACACATTCCCCCCCTACCACCCTCTGGTAATCACTAGTTTGTTTTCTGCTCTTGAGTCTGGGTTTTTGTTTGTCTGTATTTTTCTTTGTTTGTTGTGTTTCTTAAATTCCACATATGAGTGAAATCATATCATTTATCTTTCTCCGACTGACTTATTTCACTTAGCATTATACTCTCTAGCTCCATCCATGTCATAAATGGGTAATATCCCATTGTGTATACACCACATCTTCTTTATCCATTCATTCATCTGTAGATGGAGACTTAAGTTACTTCCATAATTTGGCTGTTGTAAATAACGCTAAATAAACATAGGGATGCATATGTCTTTTTGAATTAGTGTTTTTTATTCTTTGGGTAAATACCCAGTAGTGGAATTACTAGGTCAGATGACTCCATTTCCCTATGGATGGACACTTGGACTATTTCATGTTTGGGTCTATTATGAATAAAGGTGATGTGAACTTTCTTGTACAAATGTTTTTGTAAGTGTGTTTTTGTTTCTTTTGGGTCAGCACCTAAAAATGCAGTTACTGGGTACTGGGTCATAAGGTGGTTATGTATTTAGTTTTAGAGACAATTGCCAGACTCTTTTCCACTCCCAGCTACAATGTATGATAATTGTAGTTGCTTCACATCCTTGTCAGCATTCGCTGTTGTCTGTCAACTTGATTTTAGCCATTTTGGTGGGTCCATACCAGTGTCCCCGTGTGGTTTAAATTAGCATTGCTTTGATGACTAATGATATTCAGTAGGTTTTCATGTGCCAATTAGCCATTAATCTATTTTCTTTTGTAAAGAAATATTTTCAAATATCTTGACTTTTAAAAAAAATCAGCTCATCCTTTTCTGAGTTATAGAAGTTTTTTAATGTATGTACTGGATTACAATTCTAGGTTAGAAGTGGCTTTTCTCTTTTTTCTAAGATTTTATTTGAGAAAGAGATACTGAGAGAGCAGGAGCTGGGGAGGAAAGGGAGAAGTAGGCTCCTACGCAGGTCTCAATCCCTAGAAATGGCTTTATTTTTTTTTTTAAGATTTGGCAGAGAGAGAGACTGAGATCACAAGTAGGCAGAGAGGCAAGCAGAGAGAGGGGAGGAAGCAGGCTCCCTGCCAAGCACAGAGGCCGATGCGGGTCTTGATCTCAGGATTATAAATTCAGGCCCTACGCAGGGCATGGAACCTACTTGAAAAGTACATTTTGTGGGGCGCCTGGGTGGCTCAGTTGGTTAAGCGACTGCCTTCGGCTCAGGTCATGATCCCGGAGACCCGGGATCGAGTCCCACATCGGGCTCCCTGCTCGGCGGGAAGCCTGCTTCTCCCTCTCTCACTCCCCCTGATTGTGTTCCCTCTCTCGCTGTGTTTCTCTCTGTCAAATAAATAAAAATCTTTAAAAAAAAAAAAGAAAAGAAAAGTACATTTTGGGGCACCTAGGTGGCTCAATGGGTTAAAGCCTCTGCCTTTGGCTCAGGTCATGATCTCAGGGTCCTGGGATCGAGGCCCACATCAGGCTCTCTGCTCGGCAGGGAGCCTGCTTCCTCCTCTCTCTGCCTGCCTCTCTACTTGTGATCGCTCTGTCAAATAAATAAATAAAATCTTTTAAAAAAAAAAGTACATTTTTTTTTCTTCTTGTCTGTGGCTTGTTTATTTCTTAATGGTGTCTTCTGATGAACTGAAGTTTTTAATTTCTATGAAATTTATCAAATTTTTCTTTTACAGTTCTGTTGCTTTCTATGAGTTAATAATTCTTTGCCTTCCCTCCACTCATGAAGATATTCTTCCATGTTTTCCTTTGAAAACATGGTTTTAGCTTTTGCATTTAGGTCTCTGGTCCAGCTTGAATTACATTTTGTGTATGGTGTGAAATAGGGATCAGAGTAAATGTTTTCTTCCATCTGGATGGGTGTCCAATTATTGTAGCACCTGTTTTTGAAAACTTTTATCCTCATTTCTTTGGTGCCATTTGTGAAAATAAGATGGTTTTTAACTAGAAAGTAGTTTGTTTTTGGATTCTCTGTTCTGTTATCTCTTTGACCTTTATACCACACCACACCATCTTGATTATTGTAGCTTTGGAGTAAGTCTTTAAATTAGATAGTATCGGTTCTCTTGCTTATTTCTCTGTATTTTTGTCTGGTGTGGGGTGTGTGTGTGTGTGTGTGTGTGTGTGTGTGTAATTTTGAAGATACTAGTATATGCCTTGACTTTCCAGAAGGATATACAAGGATCCTGGAACAGAAATTGCTTTTGGCAAACAGCAACTTGAGTGTTGAGGGATGTGGTGAGAGAGAGAGAGACTCTATTTTATGTTCTGATAGATCTCTTAAATTTCTTTCTTTCTTTCTTTCTTTTTTTTTTTTTTACTGTTTTTAATGTAAGTGCTAAGAGATTCAGATTTTTTAAAAAATTAACATCTATTTCCCTGGGAGTGAATAGTTGGGCTTTTGGGAACCAGCAAGGAAGAGATGACCCAGAGACCACCTATAGGAGAAGCAGGGAGGGAACTAGGACAAAAGGAAGTAGCCCTTGAAAAATGTTTTCATAGAATAGGAGATTTTAGCCTTGGTAATAAACTTATTTCTTTCACTGAGATTATTGAGGGGCAGAAGAAAAACTATGAGTTCGTTTTAGTTTAGTGGGTATTTTTGTTGTGGTGAAAGTGTATGTGTGTATGTATATTTCCTCACAAATCTTAGTAAAGAACTTTTTTGAAATGTTTAACAAATATGTGCCATCTGGAACTTTTACGAAGCATGTAGTTGTTTAAAATCCAGCAAAGCGGGGCGCCTGGGTGGCTCAGTTGGTTAAGCGACTGCCTTCGGCTCAGGTCATGATCCTGGAGACCGGGGATCGAGCCCCACATCGGGCTGCCTGCTCGGCGGGAGGCCTGCTTCTCCCTCTCTCACTCCCCCTGCTTGTGTTCCCTCTCTGCCTGTGTTTCTCGCTGTCAAATAAATAAAATCTTTAAAAAAATAAAAAAATAAAATAAAGTCCAGCAAAGCTAACCGTACATAGATTTTTAATTTCTGTTGCAAAATATAAGGACTCCATGCTATTTGGGTGGATCTGGCTTTTTTTTTTTTAATTTCATGATGATGTAGCTGATGCTTCAATGTTCCTTTTTTCCTTTTCTTTCTTGGTTCTTAAGGCTTTGATAAAGTTCAAGAGTTATTTGTATTTTGAGGAAAAAGACTTTGTGGATAAAGCAGAGAAGAGCCTAAAGCAGACTCCCCATAGTGAGGTGAGTCATGGTCATAACAATGTCAGAACTGGAAGGCTTTGAGATTGGGACCAACCTCCTAATTATAAAAGTGAGGAAAATGAGGCCCAAAGGGGCAGCAGAGCGCGCTCCCTCCCCTGCCTGCTCTGTGTGTGCTCTCCCGGTGGTTCCGTGCTCCTGCCCTCGGAGGCCTCATCAGGGTTCTTTTGGGGACAGTCTGCAGAGAAAAGGGTAGAAACAGCAGCCCACCGAGGAAACCTACAAGCGATTGAGGAAGCAAGTCAGAGATACTTATTTTTCTCAGAGGAAGGATCAAGGACAGAGGGAAGAACACTGGAATAGGAGAGGATCTTGCTGTGTGACCCAGAGGCTGCGGAGCTGTCATGGTTCACATTCAGAACTTTCCCTACTTCCTATTCCAAGGTTGATGCTAACATGTCTGCCCAGAGTCGTAGCATTAATAAAATTGGCTGGCATGACTGGACAAGCCACAGGGGACGAAAATAGAAGGGGAAGGGGTGGAAAAAAATTTTGAGCAGGAGACATTTTTCCATAAAGATGCTGTGAAGCATCCTGGGACAGTAACAGAAACAAATGTAGGAGAATATAAAGTAGGGCACCAGTTGTTCTTAGGGAGAAAAAGTAAAGGGAAACAGTTAATAGAGCTAAGGATGCTGCAGCCCGATAATCCAGCCTGGGAAAACATGGCTCTTGGAGAGAAAGTCACTACAGAAAAAGCCTTTCCTTGAAGTTCATAGGTAATGGTTGAGAGAGAATATTCAGAATAATTTCAAAAGACAAAGGGCAAAGAATATGAGGATTCAGAAACTTAGAAGATCTGATGAGATTTTCAAAAGGAGAAATAGGGAAGTGAGAGGGAAGGGAATAAATAAGTGAACTCAAACGGGTATGGCTCCAAGGCATCGGTGGAACTCAAACGGGTATGGCTCCAAGGCATCGGTGGAAGACCGAATTCGTTTTTGTAAATGCAGTGGAAGAAATAATAGGAAGTAAAACAGTTTGGTATAAGTAACGTAGGAATTCAGAAAGCAAATAAACCTGAAGACCAACTAGAATAATGCATGTAAATATGCTCTGAAAAATCTGGAAGTCCTCTCTAAATGTAAGACACTGTCGTTGCTGTGTAGGCTACATGCTGTTCCTGGAAGACATTGTTAGCGTCATGGTGATAGCACAGCTAAAGGCTTCTCCAAATGAGTTCTTTTTCAGTTTGCTCTGTTGTTAGATTCTGAAGTAAAATCATGGTTTTTGTTTCAGATAATATTTTATAAAAACGGTGTCAATCAAGGTGTGGCCTACAAAGATATTTTTGAGGGGGTTTATTTTCCGGCCATCTCACTGTATAAGAGTTGCACGGTATGTATCCTCTGTTCATCCTGTGAACATGACTTGAGGGGAGTAGGTGAATGGTTGTGTCGGAAGAGCCACTGATAGGAATTCAAGAAAGAAGCCTAAATAGCCTAAGAGTGAGGTGGGAATATGTTCCTACTGTGACCGTTCCAAAAACAGTTGAGTGTCTTAGGAAGTATTTGCTTGGATAGAGAAAAGATTGTGCAGTTTGCCCCATACTTTTCCTTTGAGTGTACCGTGTGGTACATGTTATTGTTCAGTGTAAGGCGTATGAAGTATATATATGCATAAGTCAGCTTGGTGTTACAAGGTCATGACGACCCACCAGCATTGGTTAGTAACTGTTGGTTACTTCAGATATACTGTGCTGCTTTTTGGTGATTTTTTTTTTTTTTAATATGATCCAGTATGAAGGAGACCCCTCTCAGATGCTGTTAGGTTGTTTTGTTATTGTTCTAAGTGCTTGTTAGAAGTTTCCATGTGTTTTTAGTTTGTCGGTAACCCCCATTTACGCAGAATCGAGAAATCTTTAGGTCATAAACAGAAACCAACAGAAGTCTATTTTAGTTCCCTAATTTTACCACTTTTAGCAATGTTAATCTGTTTCATTTGTTCCACTTACATCCTGAATGTCATAGCTACGTTTTAAAAAGTTCCTGTGTCACGTTAAACTTTTTCACTCTTCTGTTTTCACATCCGCTTGAATCGAACTGTCCCAGGTGTCCATTAACTTCGGACCGTGCTTCAAGTATCCTCCAAAGGATCTCACTTACCGCCCTGTGAGTAACGGTCACGCCGCATCCTCGGTATCTTTTACTTCTTGTTGTCACTGTTCTCATCAGCTCATTTCTGTTTCTTGTTCCTCCCACAGATGAGTGACATGGGCTGGGGCGCTGTGGTAGAACACACTCTGGCTGATGTCTTATATCATGTGGAAACAGAGGTGGATGGGAGGCGGAGTCCGCCCTGGGAACCCTGACCAGGTCCTTCTTTCTTTGCAGACGTGGACTTTCTGGGGAATAAATTGGGAAGGGGAGGGGGCCGGTTTTTGTTTTTTTAACTGTTGCAAACGCTCTCCCAAAGATACTGCAGAACACAGCCTCTGCTGTTAGCAAGTTAAAAGTGTGGGTGAGACTCGGAGAGACTCCCTGCCCTTCAACACTCTTCCCACTTCCGATGACTGCTTCTGTTTTGTGTGCCATACGCCAGCAGTGCTGACCCTCGGATTCCCTGCGCTCCCTGTGAAACTGGTGCTGTACCACATAGCCCACCAACTGGGACTTGATATTTTACTGTATTTTCTATGGAGTGAACAATCTTGTCCAAGTAGCTAACTTATTTAAAGACATTTCCTTTTGTGGCATTGACTTCATCCCATCTGATTTTCAAGGAAGTGACGGGCCTGTTTCTGAGAACACCTGAAATCAGTGCTGTGCATTACAGATCCAAAAGGTCTTTCCTTTTGATTATGGGTTTTTACTCATTTTGAAATATTTTTAAACACTGGGGTCTCTGAAACTACTAGATCTCTAGAACTAATTGTAAAAAAAAACTTGCTTGCTGCTTTAACAACTAGAAACTCTTCCCAAATAAAACATGTCTTCAAGTGTGTGTGGCACTTTGCTTCCCTCTCACATTGGATTCCTTTTGGGACAGGGGTAGCAAGGCGGGCAGTCAGAGGAACGGGCAGTCAGAGGAAGGGAGACAGGCCCGTTTCTGACTTTATCCCAAGGCCTCTTTCTTCTCTTGCTTCCATTCCTTCCAGCCAACTCAGCCACGGTCTTTATCCTGTGAATTTGGACTCTCAAGGAAATAAACAAGTTTGAGTTTAAAAGGGCTAATGGGGGAGCACCTATGTGGCTCAGTCACTTAAGTGACCAACTCTTGATTTCAGCTCATGATCTCACAGTCTTGGAATATTCTCTGTGTCTGTCAAATAAAATCTGAAAGAAAGGAAGGAAGAAGAAAAGGAAAAAAGGAAAGAAAGGGAGAAAGAAAAAGAGAAAGAGAAAAAAGAAATTTCCCCAATCTCAAGTGACTGTTGGTGTCTTAACATGGTAGCTTTGTGCAATGTCCACAACAGCCAATTGTGAAAAAAACCGAGAGGCCCTTAAATAGACAAATGGATAAAGAAGATGTGGTCCATATATATGATGGAATATTACTCAGCCATCAGAAAGGATGAATACCCAGCTTTTACATCAATATGGATGGGAGTGGAGGAGATTATGCTGAGTGAGATAAGTCAAGCAGAGAAAGTCAGTTGTCATATGGCTTCACTTATTTGTGGAACATAAGGAATAACATGGAGGACATTAAGAGAAGGAAGGTAAAAATGAAGGGGGGGATCAGAGGGGAGACGAACCATGAGAGACTAGGGACTCCAAGAAACGGTTTTAGAGGGGAGGGGGGTGGGGGGGATGGGTTAGCCCAGTGATGGGTATTAAGGAGGGCACAGATTGCTTGGAGCATTGGGTGTTACATGCAAACAATGAATCCTGGAACACTACATCAAAAGCTAGTGATGTACTGTGTATGGTGACTAACAATTTTAGAAAAACTGGTAAATTTGACTAATATGTTTGTCTCCTAACGAACCGTCCAGGCTGTTTTGGCCATTCCGCATCTCTTCACAGAAGACCTAACAGAGTCAGAGTCAGTATAATCGTAGGCTAAAGACTCAGTCTCACAGCTGGACACCTACCTGTTCGTCCGTGGCTGGTCTTAAAGGGCAGATTTGGTTACAAAGCTGGATGATAGAGTTGGAAGAACTCTAAGAGAATGAAGGTAATGTTCTTTATCTTTTTTTAAGATTTTATTTTTATTTACTTGACAGAGAGGGAACTCAAGCAGGGGAAGGGGGAGAGGGAGAAGCAGGCTTCCCACTGAGCAGGGAGCTCGATGTGGGGCTCGATCCCAGGACCCCGGGATCATTATCTGAGCCGAGGACAGACGTTTAACAACTGAGCCACCCAGGCGCCCCAAGGATAGTGTTCTTTGGAGGAAGCTGGAGGTAAATTCTTTGTAATATAAATTACCACATTACTTGTATACCCACTCTCCGTTTAAATGATAAAATTTTTGTTCATTAGATTTTCATAAATCAGGATATAGAAGAAATGATTTTTCCTGTTTATACTTCAAAGTATATGTGTTTTGAGGTTCATTTGAAAGGCTCACAGAATACCCGCTCTTCATGTAGACCTCTATAAAATGTTCTTTGTAAGCAGAGCATTACTGACAACTTGCTTTATTCCAATGTAAAATTAAACAGGTGGAAAAATACCTCCCAGTCCCCTCAAAGACACAGCTGCTTGGTTTGAAGAAGGCAAATTATAATCAAGCTCAAAACTATGCTATGTGGTGAAACCCCATTTTTTGCTTTCAGCCCGTTCTTTTTTGAAGCCAGAGTGTATATTGCTTCACACATCTTTATAAGCAAGTAATCACTGGGGCGCCTGGGTGGCTCAGTCGTCGAGCATCTGCTGTCGGCTCAGGCCATGATCCTGGAGTCCTGGGATCAAGCCCCGCATCAGGCTCCCCTGCGTGGCAGAAGGCCTGCTTCTCCCTCTCTCACTCCCCCTGCCTGTGTTCCCTCTCTAGCTGTGTTTCTGTCAAATAAATAAATAAAATCTTAAAAAAAATAAGTAATTAATTTCTCTTAGCTGGGAGTGGATAATTCTGTTCCAGAAATATTTCTACAACTATCTCCCTCACGCTGAAGCTCTCAGGTAAATAAACAATAATTTTGTTTTGTTTTGGTTTTTGGTATCTGACAGAGAGAGATAGCCAGAGCAGGAACACAAGCAGAGGGAGAAGCAAGCTTCCCGCTATGCAGGGAGCCCGATGCGGGGCTCCATCCCAGGACCCAGGGATCATGACCTGAGCTGAAGGCACTAAGAAATGATCAGGGTAAATAAAAAATGCTTCCCTGAGCTGTAAAATTTCAGTAGCGCAGTAAATACCAGCATTCCCGCTCCTGCTAAGCTCTATAATAAGGTATGGCTCTATTTCCAAATGCTTTAAATCATCAGTGCTATTAGAACCAGAATGGAGGGGCGCCTGGGTGGCTCAGTTGGTTAAGCGACTGCCTTCGGCTCAGGTCATGATTCCAGAGACCCAGGATCGAGCCCCACATCGGGCTCCCTGCTTGGTGGGAAGCCTGCTTCTCCCTCTCTCACTCCCTCTGCTTGTGTTCCTTCTCTGGCTGCGTTTCTCTCTGTCAAATAAATAAAATCTTTAAAAAAAAAAAAAAAAACAGAATGGAAAAGCTTCAAGTAGGAATAGTCGGTTTTGCATCCTCCCTATACACGTTAGCAAAGTAATCCCATCCCAGTTTATATTTTTAAAGCATAAGTTCTCTGAATCTTGGAATTCACTATCACAATAGCACCTCTTTCAGCCATCTCATTCGGAAATTATAAAACACTGACCTGTTAAAGGCAGAGAAAGTGAGGCCCTGAACCTGGCTGGAAGCTAATATACCCAGCTCTGAACTAAAGATTCAGTTCCCTTTTTAGATCTCAACATTCACTTCTGGGAAAATTTGTTTCAGTTCAACTTTGTCATTCATTCTCACATATTTGGTCCTGTCCTCTCTTCTAAGTAGGTAAATAAAAATCCTCAGAATCCTCTTCCAGCACTCATCAATCAGCTACTAATTCTAGAATTCCTTCAAGAATTGATTTAGGGCGCCTGGGTGGCTCAGTGGGTTAAAGCCTCTGCCTTCGGCTTAGGTCATGATCTCGGGGTCCTGAGATCAAGGCCGCATTGGGCTCTCTGCTCAGCAGGGAGCCTGCTTTTCCCTCTCTCTGCCTGCCTGTGATCTCTCTCTCTGTGTCAAAATGTTAAAAAAAAAAAAAAAAAAAAAAAGAATTGATTTAGGCTTGTGCTTATAATGGAAATTAAACCCTTGGGAAAGATCCTGCTAACAGATTCTAAATAATTGAATACTAATCAAAGTGCCCAGTAGTTTTTCCTTTTAGTGAGCTACGGGATCTAATTTCATTAAAATCTTTGTCCAGGACTCCTTTAGCAAGAATTTGCAATTTACTAGAGTGATTTTTTTTTTTTTTAAGAGTAAAATTCTTAAACAGGTACAGACGGAAGTTTTTGTGTCAGTTGTGATTCTTTATTCTGACTGGTGCTCATGGAAGAAGTAGGAGGGCTGGATTAATTAGTTTTCTATTTTTCTTCCAATTAAGAAAACTAAAGCTACATTTCTCCAAGGCACCTGCTGTGGGGA
This sequence comes from Spilogale gracilis, assembly GCA_004023965.1. Lineage (NCBI taxonomy): Eukaryota > Metazoa > Chordata > Mammalia > Carnivora > Mephitidae > Spilogale > Spilogale gracilis. Next base: position 101,358 of record PITA01004332.1, read on the forward strand.
GTGGCGTGGTCTTTGGTGCAGCTCGATACTTGGTAGAGGAGCAGAGTGCTGGAGTCCCTTTGTAAGACCCTGCTGTGTCCACACGCAGGGCCTGCAGGGAGTGGAGGTCATGAGCCCATAAAAGGTAAGATCCCAATCCTTGTAGTTAGCACCCTGTGCACCCTCTATCAGCCAGGACCATTTTAAAGATGTTTTTAAATAGATGTGTAAGGGCCCAGAAAGTTTTATAGATGTTTTGGGGCCCTTAACCTTCATTTCACAGCTAATCATTGAAGGCAGAAGGCTCCTTCTCTTAAAAGCCTTGTCACCATTTTCTTGGTCTTCAATTTTTACCAACTGAGTCCCAGTATCCTACTCTAAATCCACTCCCACCCCAGCCCACAGTCCCCAGATGGGATCTTAAACAGACTTGTAGGCTTCTAGAGATCTTCCTGATGAGTGTGCAAGCCCGTGCAGCTGGGGACAGCTGGGAGGAGCAGGCTGGTCCTTAACACCTGGCTTCAGGAGCAGGGCTGGACTCCAGGTGCTTGCGCAGGTGGTTGGCAAAATCCACTTGGGTCTGTGATAAGACCTGGTTGATGATGGTCTTTGGCAGCCATCCCTAGAGAAGAAGAAGAAGAATTTGGCCATCTTGTGGGTAATGTTTCACTGAAGAAACCTCTGTGCCCTATCATAAACACGGGTTGCTTAGGGTTCGTCTTCCAGCTGTCTCTCTGCGGGCAACCTTGAGAGAGGGTTGACCAGGAAGACTGCGTTACTGTCCTGCTGTCCTGACAGTGTAAGAAGCACAGAACTGTTCTCGTCCCAGCTGTGCGACCCTGAGCTAGCAACCATATCTTGTGGGACCTAAGTTTCCTGCTTTCCAAATCAGTAACTGTAGAGTTGAAATTTGACACAAGAGGTAAAAAGGGAGGGGCTGTTGTAGGCATTTGAGATGATGGCATAACAGGCCTCTTCCCTCCAACAGTCTAAAAATGGAAGAAGGTTTTTCCCGTTCCTTGTGGGGTAATGTGGGAGGGTAAGAGCCGGTTTTCCTCACCACCACCGACCCACTGAGCCGTCTGTGCCCCTCACCTTGAGGTCAATGCTGAGCAGCCAGGTGAGTTTGGTCTTTGAGGGGCTTTCAGCCAGGGGACGGAGAACCATGCAGGTGGGGCCGTGCTCACCTCTGGCAAATGAAGAGAAGTCAAGTCAGGAGGACCGTGCAGAATTCTCCTTTATGCTGACCAGTTATACTAGCCACACTTCCCTATTACCTTGCCTTTTCCAAATCTCAGAAATATTTTTTTGCCAAAGGTGATATTTAATGGTTGGTGTGGTTACAAGCTCATCAGAACAAATGCTGGTTGGAGCTGGAGCCTGGGAACCTCCCGTGGTGCCTTCAAGTTGCTGATGTGAGAGAAGGGGTCCAGGTGGTGGCCGGGGCCCCTGGAAAACTGGGGTAGCAGCTGTGTTCTGAGTGGTATGGATTACACTTTAATCACCAGTACGGTCGTACCCGAGCAGACCACCTAAACCTCAACCCTGCCTCATGTTTTAGGAAATTATTGAGGTGCTTAAACTTCCTTGGGAAGGTCAGGACAAAGTGGCTAAGTTTCCCTGCTTCGGAAAAATATTTCTGTGTAAAAGGAAGCTGAAGGTAGGGACCAAGAACTGGTTTCTTGGAACTCAGGATTCATCACACACTTGCGGTGCGTGCCCACAGCCTATGTTAGGAAGGGACTGTCGGTATTACCTGATGACCCCTTGCTGCTCAGGCATCTCTGCGAAATGTGTGGCCATGCCGGCCAGCACGCAGGTGGAGCCTCGGCGCTTGGCGCAGCGCACGCTCACGAAGTCACGGGGCCCCACCAGGTTTCCTGCCGCTTCTGCAGCCGACTCGTGGGTGATGACTGTGTCTTTCCCGATCTTCTGTAGGACCTAGCAGGCCACAGGGAGCCAGAGTCACTAGTCAGCCAGTGCTGGGACTAATGCACTGCCCACAGCTTGCTGCCTCGTTGTGCACCTTTCAGACTGGACTCCCGTGGGTTCCTGCCCGCCCCTCCGCCACACTGGGACTCTCTTCACCTTGATCTCCTTGACGTTCGGGTTCCACTCTCCCATTGCTTCCATGCGTTCCACGAGCTCTTCATAAAGCCTCTCCATGGGCTGGTCTACCACCGCCTCCAGCCGGAATACCTTGCCCACATCTGGGACCACTTTACTCAGCACTTTGTCCCCATTTGTCTGTCAGGGAGAAAAGAGCAGGTTTGGGATACAGGTGAGAGAAAAATATCCCTCGGCCAGCAGACAGGCAAGGCAGGCAAAGCAGGAAAGAGAACAGCAGCACCAAGAAGTCTAAGCTAAAGATGAAGAAGCTTAACATTACTTCTGATTAAGACAGTTGGTGATCTTGGGCGCCTGGGTGGCTCAGTGGGTTAAAGCCTCTGCCTTCGGCTCAGGTCATGATCTCAGGGTCCTGGGATCGAGGCCGCATTGGGCTCTCTGCTCAGCAGGAGCCTGCTTCCTCCTTTCTCTGCCTGCCTCTCTGCCTACTTGTGATCTGTCTCTGTGTCAATAAATAAATAAAATCTTTAAAAATAAAACAAACAAAAAAGACAGTTGGTAATCTTTCCTGCTCCAAGCTTTAAACATCTGCTGAAACCTGAGAGGACCCTTTTTTCTTGGTAAGTGTGGATGGGTGTGCCTTGGTCCCACTGAGAAGGCCCTGTTGCCCCCAGAAGCACAGAGCTGCTGAGCAGACAAGCCTGGGCCTGGGAGCCTGGTCTGCAACCGCTAATTACACTGTGCACACAATGTCCGGGGTGAGCTCACCAGGGCTTTTCAATCCCATAACTCCTTTTACAACAGAAGGCTGTAGGCCCAGAGACCCTTAGCCTAAGGGCATTGCTGGGCCTACATCCCCAATTTCCTAACTTCCAAACCAGGAGTCCGCTAACTCAGAACTTGAAGAAGGCGCAGGTTGACCTGAACGTAGGGCAACAGGCAGCATGGAAGCTTCTGGATGAAGGCAGAGCCACCAGAGTCTCAGGAGAGCTGGCGGCCTTGAACCTGTTACTGGTTCCCAGTCAGGGTGAGGCGCTCAGGAGACCAGAAACCCAGAAGGCCTTGGGCCATTTGTTTTCTCCCGCAGCCCCTGAAGCCAGAACAGCCCTGCAAGCTGAGCCTAGGAGGGCCACACAGCAGAAACGGCATGCCGTGGCCCCCGCGCTTCTGACCCAGGCCTCTAAGGCACGCAGAACCTCCACTGCATGGTCTCTGCCAAATGCGGTGTACGATGCGTTTGGAGGGTAACAAAGGATCCCAGAAGAGAGTTTCTCAAACACGAGTCTCCAGGATGTCTCTGATGGGCCAAGGGAATATCTGAGGACATAGTCTTGGGTAAGGAGGACTTTCAGATTAAGACTACTCGCTGCATGAGGCAGGAATTTGGAGGCCTTGAGGATGGCCGTGGGACGGTGAGGAATGTGGGTTCCTCCAGGCCCATCCTCACCTGCTGGTTCTCCTTCTTCCAGCCCTCCTGGTTGCCGAGGATGCCCAGGGCCTTCTGCATGGCCTCCTCTCCCTGCCGGATATAGGCCACCTCCTGGTCGCTGTAGAGGGTGTCTTCCAGCCGGGAGCCTGGTACACAGCCAAGGAGAGACCGAGCTTGCTCCTGCTTCCCTGGCCTCCCCCACCCACAGCTTTCATCCCTTCCATCTGGATCTGCCAAAGCCAGAGGGTCCAGCCCGCATGGGAAGTTAGACACACAGCTGCAGCCCACAGCGGGTATGGCCTTGAGGAGCTGCCAGGAACTCTCAAAGTAAGAAAGGCCAGCTTAGGGTTAGGGTGAGGGGGGGTGTGGGAGGGAACCTGTCGCGGGCGCCCCCCGGAAGCCGTAGCACCTACCAATCAGAGAGCTCCGGCGCCGAACCTGGCTGATCCACGCGCCTGGGGTGGGGCCCCCCAGTGCCCTCCGGTTCAGCTCCTGGCCGATGGCCAGCACGGCTTGCTGCCTCAGCCCTGCGGAGAGGGGAGGAAATCATTGCTTAGGAGGGAGGAATTCCCTTAGAGCGGGACCACTGCACCCTTTCATCTTGCCACAGATGAGGAAACACTGGGAGAGGGAGGTGACTTGCTCAGGAACACGGCTCCCTAGTGGGGACCTGAACTAGCGCCAGGCCGCCTCCTGGGCCCAGGGTCCGCGTTCCATCTGGGCTGGGCCGGCCAGGCCTGGTCCTGCTTGGAGGCGGGGCGGGGCTGCTGAAGGTTCCTTCTCGAGAGAGAGGCTTCGTTTGACTAGAAAAGATCTGCTGCAGAAGGAGAATTAAAGACCCCCACCCCCTGTAGTCCTTTGCGTGCGTGACTGCTCAGCGTGCCCCTGGGGGCAGAGCTCAGGGAGTCTCACTGATCCGCGGGAACCAGCCTCACAGCTGCTGCAGGTCTCCCAAGCACAACTTCCACCGAAACGGAAGCCAGTGCCACCGGGTGTCCTGGGGAGGCACTTTAGATTGGTTTGTGTACCCTCCAACTACCACAGGGGATTGACTAAGATGACCCTGGGTCCTCATTTGTTCTACAAAATCAGCCTTGGGTAACCGGTTCTGCCTCGTTGTACAATGATGACCAGACTCACTGTTGCATTCACTTTCTTCACTTTGCTCTTTGCTCCCCCCCCCCCGCCCCCTGCCCCACCCATGTCTCAGGCTCCCCAGCCCTGCTCGCTGGACTCAAGGCTCACTCCTACCCCGACACTGTGGCTGAGTCTTTCCCGGTACCCTCAGTGCTGATCCAGGCAGTCGGGAAGAGCTCGAGAAAGGATGGAGCCCCAGAGAGAAGGACAGAAGTGACAGAATCCGGGAGGGACACGGGTGTCTTAGTATGCAGCCCAACCTTTCACAGGGGAAAAGGGAGGTCCAGAAGGGCAGAGACTTGTGCAGGTTCCCCCAACAGGAGGCGCAAGTGGGATCAGCGCCCGAATGGCCGGCTCCCCCGCAGTCCCACATAAGCATACTGCCTGAGTGCTCTGGGTCGCCTCCCGGGCCGACCCCCCTCCCCGCCGGGCCCAGGGAGCTCACCCTTCATGTTGTGCACATGTCTGTAGGAGCTCCCGGCACATAGCTTGAATGTGGCCAGAAGCATGGTGTCCAGGCAGTGGGGACAGGCAGGGGCGTGGTACTGTGGCCACTGCTGCTGTTGCCTCTGCTTCTTCCTTTCCTTCTTGCCCACCACGCCCGACAAGGTCTGCCTCCAGGTCCTGCAGCTGTGACTGGGGACCAGCCGAGGGTTCTGCGTTTTAAATTCCCCCCAGCTGAAGGCTGTACTTCATCATCCAGAGATAAAAAAAGCCACTGCTCACTGTGCAAAGGAAGGGGTCAAGGGTAGAGGAATTGCCTCACACTGGGGCTTTGGGCACTTGCGGGGAGCCTGGAGGAGGAGGGCACAGAGACGGGAGCAGGGAAGCCGCCACCAGAGGAGCTGTGGAAGGAGTGGGGAGAACAAAGAAGTGGCTGAGGTCAAGGCCATTTGGAAGAAAGCACACATACACTATCTGACCGGTTTTTTGTTTTGTTTTGTTTTTTTAAAGATTTTATTTATTTATTTGACAGAGAGAAACACAGCCAGAGAGGGAACACAAGCAGACAGTGACCTGAGCCAAAGGCATTCGCTTAACCAACTGGGCCACCCAGGCGCCCCTGACTGGTTTTTTAAATAGCATGTGGGGTGCTGTTTAAAATGCAGATTTCTGGGGTTGCTTGGGAGGCTCAGTCCATTAAGTGACTGCCTTCAGCTCAGGTCACGATCCTGGGGTCCCGGGGATGGAGTCCCATGTCAGGCTCCCTGCTCAGAGGGGGAGTCTGCTTCTTCCTCTCCTGCCCCTCTCCCCCCTGCTCATACTCTCTCTGTCAAATAAATAAAATCTTTAAAAATAAATAAATAAACCACAGATTTCTGGCCCTCAGCCTCAGAAACTCTAGATTTAACAGGTCTAGAAATTGAGGCTCTAAAACTTGTATTATAAAAAAATAAAGGGCGCCTGGGTGGCTCAGTGGGTTAAAGCCTCTGCCTTCGGCTCAGGTCATGATCTCAGGGTCCTGAGATCGAGGCCCGCATCGGGCTCTCTGCTCTTCGGGGAGCTTGCTTCTTCTCTCTCTGCCTGCCTCTCTGTCTGCCTGTGATCCCTCTCTCTCTGCCAAGTAAATAAATAAAATCTTAAAAAAAAATTTTTTTTTAATTAAAAAAATAAAAATTCGGGCGCCTGGGTGGCTCAGCGGGTTAAAACCTCTGCCTTCGGCTCAGGTCATGATCTCAGGGTCCTGGGATCAAGGCCCACATCGGGCTCTCAGCTCAGCAGGGAGCCTGCTTCCTCCTCTCTCTCTGCCTGCCTCTCTGCCTACTTGTGATCTCTCTCTCTCTGTGAAGTAAATAAAATCTTAAAAAAATATTTTAAAAAATTAAAAAATAGGGGCGCCTGGGTGGCTCAGTTGGTTAGGTGACTGCCTTCGCTCGGGTCATGATCCTAGGGTCCCAGGATCAAGCCCCACATCAGGCTCCCTGTTCAATAGCCTGCTTCTCCCTCTCCTCCCTGCCCATACTCTATTGCTATTTCTGTCTCTTTCGCTCAAATAAATAAATAAAATCTTAAAAAACAAAAAGATTGAACTTGAGGTTGCTTTTAAGCTAGATTCAAGGGCGCCTTAATGGCTCAGTGGATTAAAGCCTCTACCTGCCTCTCTGCCTACTTGTGATCTCTCTCTGTCAGATAAATAAATTCTTATTAAAAAAAAAAAAAAAGCTAGGTGGCGCCTGAGTGGCTCAGTTGGTTGAGCAACTGCCTTCGGCTCAGGTCATGATCCCAGAGTCCTAGGATCGAGTCCCACATCGGGCTCCCTGCTTGGCGGGAAGCCTGCTTCTCCCTCTCTTACTCCCCCTGCTTGTGTTCCCTCTCTAGCTGTGTTTCTCTCTGCCAAATGAATGAAATCTTAAAAAAAAAAAAAGCTAGCTTCAAGAATATCGGGGGTCAAGAGAGTCATACTAGTGTCTTCCTTGTGAGAGAGATCCGTGTCCTGTCACCCCTGGACAGGAGGAGGCAGGGAGGGGAGGCCTACGAAGCAGGGAGCAGTAACAGACCCCCACTGCCCTTGCTGTCTCTTTCACTACAGAAAGAATGAAAGGAACAGGAACTCAGAGCTGGCTGGTGCCCAGACGCAGAACAGAGTGAGTCCCACTCCTTGTCCTCCATGAACCCCTCAGGAGCTGTGGAAAGGGTCCAGCACCCAGAGGCCCTTGTCCTGGGCTCCTTTCTGAGTGACGGCTACCTGGAGGTCACCTGGCTCATTTCTCAAGGCCCACTGTGGGCCCTTTTCCTCTGGGAAGCCTTCCTCGACCACCCTTAACCTTCCGGAACGACTTGTTCCCCTGTCTCACATGCTTCCTGTCTTCTGGGGTCCTGATTCCTATAATGGTTTGTGTGTGTTTGCTTGTGTCTTCCCGGGACTGTCCTCCCTGAGGCAGGTGCCGTGTGCATTCCCCCAGCCCCTCGCATTCAGCCCCTGGCAGGACACAGAGCAGGCTCTTGCTCCTTCTCTATGGGGCGACCGACTGCGGCAGGAGGGGAGTGGGGCTCTGTGTTTGCCTGAGGAAACCTGCCTGCGGGCTTTGTTTCCAGGCCTCGCAGAGTCCCAGGGAAGACAGCGCCACAGGGAGAGGCCCGGGGAGGGGTGGGAGGCCTGAAACGTTCACGGCTGGAAGAGAGGGCGCAGAGGGCAAGCCGAGAAGGCCGGATACCAGCTATGCCCAGCTGCTCCTCCCCGCATGGACACGTGCGCCCTCAAGCACATGTGCCCTTCAGTGGCGGTGGTGGGGAGCGGGAGGGGGTTACTGTGGGATAGGCCCTGCCGATAATGCTCAAGGCCCCACTGTTGCCATCCTGGGGAGAGTCATGGCCACGTGAGCGGGGAGGAGCTGGGCTGGGGAGCCAGCCGGACTCAGGCAGCAGCTGCTGCTGATGTCAGAACTGCCATTGACTCAGGGAGGGGCGCCGGTGACCTCTCCCAAGGCCAAGGCCCTTGCTTCCTTCCTCATCATTTCCAGGACCAGCGAGTACTTAACTCTCACTGTCCCCCGGAGCAGTAAGGTGGGGACATGGGACTGGAACTTGCTCTGGCTCCGGCGTCATCTGTGTCTGGCTTTGGTTTTTGAGGAGGACGGAGGCCCCAGGGCAGGACACGGGATGGACAAGGCAGGCCAGTGAGAGGGGCGACCAGAGGCCTGGCTCAGACGGTGCAGTGTGGGGGTGGGGGTGGGCAGGGCTTGGGGGCGCTCATTCCTGTAACACCCCGTTGTTGTTGAGTGTCCACTTGGTGGCTCTGCCTTTGCGAGGGAAAATGAACCATGTGGCCAAGGAGAGAGTAGAGTGGTGAGAAGGCTGACATCAGGGGACAGCACACCAGGAGGCCACAAGGGAAAGTCCAGACTTCTTAGCCCAATCTCTGGGCCCTCCAGGATCTCCAACCCCAGCTGCCTCCTCTGGGGCCGGCAGGCCGGCTGCCCCGTGCACACCCCCTCCTCGCCCAGGTAGCTCACAGCGTCACTTGCCCGCAAGCCTTCCCTCTGGGCCCCACCTTGCTCTGCTCTTTAACTAGAATTCAATACTTTCTTCTTTGGGCCCCCTTGATAAATATGTATCACAGTATTAGTAAGACCACTGTCCCTCCCACCCCTCCCTCCCACATACCCCTTTTTATTATTTATTTATTTATTCATTCATTCATTCATTTATTATTTATTTATATATTTTTATAATATATTCTTTTTTTAAAAAGATCTTATTTATTTATTTGACAGAGAGGCTATTGGGCGCTGGGGTGGCTCAGTGGGTTAAAGCCTCTGCCTTTGGCTCAGGTCATAATCTCAGGGTCCTGGGATCGAGGCCTGCATCGGGCTCTCTGCTCAGCAGGGAGCCTGCTTCGTCCTCCCTCTCTGCCTGCTTGTGATCTCTCCCTCTCTGTCAAATAAATAAATAAAATATTTAAAAAAAAGGCTACTATTTAAGGCACCTTGAGGTTCTCAGCAAAGTTGGAAGGGAGGTACAGAGGTTTTGTTTTTAAGATTTTTTAAATTTAATTATTTGAGAGAGAGGGTATAAGCAGGGGGAGCAGCAGAGGGAGCGGGAGAAGCAGGCTCCCTGCTGAGCAGGGAACCTGACTTGGGGCTCCATCCCAGGACCCCAGAATCACCGCCTGAGCTGAAGGCAGATGTCTAACCTACTGAGCTACCAGGGGCGCTGGTACAGAGGTTTTTTATATACGCCCTCTCCCCACACATGCAGTGCCCCCTCTTTTGCATGTCTGTAAGCTCCATAGGGGCTGTAAACTCCACGAGAACTTGGATTCTTTGCAAGTTTTTGAGTCCACAGGGCTCCTGGCACAGAACTAGATAATTCATAACTGCATCAACTGTTTAATAAATGGTTGGAAAGCATAGAGCTTCGTACTTCGTACACTCTCAATAAATACTGCTTTTCTTTCATCTCTCCAGAGTCGTCAGCCTGGAGGTGAGGGCGAATCTGGGATTGCTGATAGGGTGTGTGCTTCTTTAGGATGGAAAGAATGCAGTGTTTTCCTCCCAAGGCACCGTTGTGAAGAGGCAGCAGAAAGTTAAGGCAAGTTTAACTCATTGGACTTGAGGTAATTATGGATTATCTCCCTTTAGAGTACATTTCATGTCATTAATATCTTAATTCCTTAACCCGAGTTGGTCACCATATCTCACAAGGCATCTTTATTTGTATGCATCCATATTTGTACAAAGTATCAGTTCATCAAGGGTATGGGGTCTATCCTAACAGTCTGGCATAAACTGGGGATTCAGCAGATCTTAGCTGATGCTGAACTCGCCATCTGGGCCTGCCACTATTTACTGTAAGCTCTTTACGCATATGAACTCACTTTGTCTTTACGACCATCCCCAAAGGAGTTATGCCAATTTTACAGATGAGGAAATTGAGGCATTGAGGTGAGCAGCTTGACTAACCTCAGACCATTATGAAGAAGCCAGGCAATCTAGTCTGTGCTCTTGGTTACACGCAGAACCTTTAAAAATCTCGTGTTTCTGGGGGCACCTGGGTGGCAAAGTCAGTAGAGCATCTGACTCTTGGTTTCAGCTCAGGTCATGATCTCAGGATTGTGAGATCGAGCCCCAAGGTGGGCTCCATACTCAGTGGGGAGTCAGCTTGAAATTCTCTCTCTCTGCCCCTCCTGCTCATCCTCTATCTCTCTAAAATGGATAAGTAAATCTCTTTTAAGAAGCATTTTATTATTATGATTTATTTATTTTGCTTTCACCCATACTTTTTTTAAAAAATTCACTTTATCATTACATCATTAGTTGTTTTTTTTTTTTTTTTAAGATTTTATTTATTTGACAGAGAGAAACACAGCCAGAGAGGGAACACAAGCAGGGGGAGTGAGAGAGGGAGAAGCAGGCTTCCCGCCGAGCAGGGAGCCCGATGTGGGACTCGATCCCGGGTCTCCGGGATCATGACCTGAGCTGAAGGCAGTCGCTTAACCAACTGAGCCACCCAGGCGCCCCACATCATTAGTTTTTGAGGTAATGTTCAACGATTTGTTAGTTACATATAACTGGATAAATAAATCTTTTTTTAAAAAACCCTGTGTTTCTCTCTGGGAACTGGAGCCGAGAGTTGCCTCTCATAGCCTGTCAATCCTGGCATATAGTAGTCATCCACAAACTTAGGGCGATGAATGGCTTTCTCAAATCATATTCGGTCCCTTGTTCCCCATTTACTCTCCATCGCCATAGGTGAGCCAGGCTTTAGGTCTACTTGCCCTGAGATTTATGCAGGGTACACAATGCTTTCTGCCTAAACCAGAAGAGCAAACAGAACATGGATGGGCTGAACTTAATCTTCCAGATCTTTTTTTTTGACCTGTACAGTATTTTAAGAAAACTTTGTATTAGTTGCCAACATACACCATAGCAACAGGAAACAGGTCAGTGGTTGCCGGGGCTGGGAAGGAGGGAGCAGTTAAATTCAAAGGAGCAGGGGTGGTGTTGTGGACACATAACTCTATGCAGCTGGTAACTCATAGAGCTGGGCACGGAAAGAGGGGGTTTTATGGTGGATAAATTATACGTCAATAAAATCTGGTCTTCGAGAGAAATTCCCAGGCCATCTGGCTATCTGACCTTGAGATACACTGAGCTCTTCTTGCTCTTCCTTTTGTCCTTGCTCGGCTAGCTGGCTGCCCCGAGCAGGCTCTGAGGCCATTCCTAGCCAAGTGGCGGCAACCACTGCTAAGTGGCTGGAGTTAGGAAAAACACTCTTAAAAAAAAAAGAAGTATTTATTTATTAGAAAGAGAGAGAAAGCAAGAGAAAGGGGAAGATCAGAGGGAAAAACAGACTTCCTGCTGAGCAGAGACTTTCCCCCCTATGCTCAGTGTGGGACTCCATCCTGGGACTATCACCTGAGCCGAAGGCAGATGCTTAACTGACTGAGCCACTCAGGTGCCCAGAAAAACATTTTTTTTAAACAAAGGAGAATGGGTATAACATAGGCTGAGATGGGGGGAAAGAGACAGAGCGGTGAAATGAGGCAAGAGGAAAGAACTCGATTGCATCCTCCACTTCCAGGGAGCCCAGGAACCCGGGAGGAGACAGGAGGAAAGTCCTACCAAGGTGTGCCCACCTAGATGAACAACAGATGGGCCCCATTCCCTAGAGCTGGTTTTCTAATTCTTTCAGGCTAGAAGATCTTGGGAAGGGGATAGGAAAAGTTTCTTTCTTTCTTTCTTTCTTTTTTTTTTTTTAAGATTTTATTTATTTGACAGCGAGAAACACAGAGAGTAGAGAGGGAACACAAGCAGGGGGAGTGAGAAAGGGAGAAGCAGGCTTCCCGCCGAGCAGGGAGCCCGATGTGGAGCCCGATGTGGGGCTCGATCCCAGGACTCCAAGATCATGACCTGAGCCGAAGGCAGTCGCTTAACCAACCGAGCCACCCAGGCGCCCCTCTTGCTCTCTTTACAGGGAAGAGGGTGCTGGAGGGTGATCCGCGAGATGGGGGTGGGGCCCTGCAATTGGGAGAAAACAGGCTGAAGCGTATGTACTTTCCTTCCAACACCCCTGACAAGGCCTCCCCCACCCCCATGTTGCCCTGGGATGCTCTTCCAGAAGATCTCCACTCCTCACACCCGAGTGTCTGTGGTCCACGGGAAGGCTGCCCTACAGTAAGGGCGTATGTCCACATTCAGCACAAGGATCTCTACTAATCACTCCTGTTTGCTGTTCAGCAGATCCAGCGGTGCTCACGTTCAGTCTCACTGGCAAAAACCTGACCTCTCTTGGATTTAAGGTACACTTACAGGTCCTTAGCTTGAAAAATACAGTATCTGGGGCGCCTGGGTGTCTCAGTTGGTTAAGCGACTGCCTTCAGCTCAGGTCAGGGTCCCGGAGACCCAGGATCGAGCCCCGCATCTGGCTCCCTGCTCGGCGGGAAGCCTGCTTCTCCCTTTCTCATTTCCCCTGCTTGTGTTTCTTCTCTCGCTGTTTCCCTCTGTCAAATAAATAAATAAAATCTTAAAAAAAAAAAAAAAGAAAAATACAGTATCGTACTGCCAATGTATTTTCTCTTGTGATTTTTTAAAAGATGATTTCAGAGAAGGGAGAAAGGAGTGGCAGCGGGAGAGGGAGAAGAAGAGAGAATCCTTAAGCTGATTCCTTGCTGAGTACACAGAGCCCGACGCAGGGCTCAGTCCCAGCACAGGGCTGCATCACAGGACCCTGAGCTCATGACCTGAGCAAAAACCAAGAGCCGGCCGCTTAACAGACTGAGCCACGTAGGCGCCGTGTTAATCAGTTGTTTATGTTATTAGTAAGGCTTTCAGTCCACAGTAAGCTCTTAGTTAAGTTTTTGGGGAGTCAGGAGTTACATGGGGCTTTCTGACTGTGGAGGGGGACCGGCGTCCCTACCCCCTGCCTTGGTCAAGGGTCACCTTGGGGAACCAATTACCTTGGTAGAACGTGTGTGCATGTGAGGTTTCATGACAGATGACATTCCTGCTCAGCTCACCTTAACTCCAAGGCGACAGCTCAGACTGCTCTCAGCTGCTCCTCTTTCCTTGATTACTAGCAGTCTTGGCTTTCGCTTAGAGCTGGAGGACTGTTTTGGCACTGGGGCACCGGCCTGCAGCCCCTCTGGCCAGGATGCCTTCTCTGTACCTCACTGGGAATCCTGGCTCCTAATGGGAAAGGAAGTCGGATGGAGCTGCTCTCCGAGCGGGCCTTTGGAAAGCTGAAAGATGCTCCACAGGTATGTATGTATGTATGAATGCTACCTTGTTTTCCTTCTCAGGTCCTCCATGCTATTCCTTATGTTCCACAAATAAGTGAAACCATGTAACTGACTTCCTCTGCTTGGAGGTGTGGAACTGTTTGCTAGCTGCCTCACCTCTAGTATTTTCCCCGCTGGTATGATTCCTGGGGATTGACTCTTGAGCTGGGCAGTGCCGTCACGAATCTTGCGTAGGGCTCTGAGACTAGAAGTTGTCCGGGGCGTCTGCTGCCTATCCTGGCTCTGCCTGAGCCTGCCAGCCTCCAGTCACGTGAGCAAAACGAGCCCACTTTCCAGCCATCTTCACCTCTGTGTAATACCTCTGGAATTCACGTAAATGTGGCTTCCCTGAGAAGTCCTGCACCATGGACAGTGCGAGACTATCTGGCCCTACTAAGTACCCAGGGCCTGTTAGGAGTTTATCAGAGTTGGGGAAGGCTGTGATTTGTCTGCTTGTTTATTTATTTAAAAATATTTTATTTAAGAGTGAGCAAGAGAGCAGGAGTGGGAGGAGGGGGAAGCAGACTCCCTGATGAATGGGGAGCCCAATGTGGGATCATGACCTGATCCAAAGGCAGATGCTCAACTGACTGAACCACCCAGGCGCTCCAAAGCTGTGACCTAAATTAGCTAGGAGCATGTAATATAAGGTCAAGAGCCAAGAAAAGGGAAAAAGAACAGCTGGAAGAGAAAAAGATATGCTTCTGTACTTAGTTTTATCAGAATAAAGATGGACAGGAAAGGGGCTTTGGAAGATCATCCTGATTTGTCTCCCTAGAAAGCAGTCTCATAGGAACCCTTATTGGAAGAAACTATTAAAGATAACAGAAAAGCTGAGCTGAGGTGGAGTCTGAAATCTAATAATAATAGAGTGTGCCAGCAACGGTCCGGGAGAAAAAGCACAGATATCAGTACCAGCAAAAAGGCTGGGCTGGGCGGAGCGGAGGGCGAGCCATGGTGCTGAGCAGCCCGGAGGTGTGGAGACGGAGGAAGGAAGCAAGTAGTCTGGTTTCACCCTTTGGGTCTAATTCTTAGCTGCTGCCTGGGTGACAAAGGTCAGAAAGCAAAGCTAAGGCTAGGATTTTTTTTTTTTGGATCATATATGTCTTTTTTTTTCTTACTGTTGTTAGGCACCGCTTCCCTAGTCTTTGGTGTAGTGTCCCATTATTGTGTAGAACCCCAATGCTCCCTGAAATCTGTGCCCTCATTAATACCCATCACGGGCCTCACCCATCCCAACCTCCTCCCTTCTAAACACCTCAATTTGTTTTCCAGAGTCCATAGTCTCTCATGGTTCTTCTCTGATTTCTCCCTTTTCGTTTTCCCCTTCCTTCTATTTAATGTCCTCCAGGCTATTCCTTATGTTCCACAAATAAGTGAAACCATATAACTCACTTCCTCTGCCTGACTTATTTCACTTAGTATAATCTCCTCCAGTCCCATTCATATTGATGCAAAAGTTGGGTATTCATCCTTTCTGATGTCTGAGTAATATTCCATTGTGTATATGGACCACACCTTCTTTATGCATTCGTCTGAAGGGCATTGTGGCTTGTTCCACAGTTTGGCGGTTGTGGCCATTGCTGCTGTAAACATTGAGGTGCATACGGTCCTTTTTTCCCCACTACATCTGTATCTTTGGGGTAAATACCCAGTAGTGCAACTGCTGGGTCACACGGTAGCTCTGTTTTTAATTTCTTGAGGAACCTCCACAGTTTTCTAAGAGGGTTCCCTTTCTCCACAAATTCTCCAACATTCGTTGTTTCTTGCCTTGTTGGTTTTTGCCATTCTAACTGACATAAGGTGTTATCTCAATGTGGTTTTGATTTGAATTTCCCTGATGGCTAACGATGAACACTTTTTCATGTGTCTGTTAGGCATTTGCATGTCTTCTTTGGAGAAGTGTCTGCTCATGTCTTCCACCCATTTTTTGACTTGATTATCTTGTTTTTTTGGGTGTTGAGTTTGAGAAGTTCTTTCTAGATCTTGGATACCAGCCCTTTGTCTGTAGTGTCATTTGCAAATGTCTTCTCCCATTCCATAGTTCTGTTGACTGTTTCCTTTGCTGTGCAGAAGCTTTTTATCTTGAAGTCCCAAAAGTTCATTTTTGCTTTTGTTTCCCTTATAAGGCTGGGAAATTCTATAAGGCTGTGGAAATTAGGTCTCTTTTTCTCATAAACCATAACTCCTGCTACGCTTTTGGAATTGTTTGAAGGAGGTTGGAAAAATCAAGATCCTATAGTGAACCAAATTCCTTGGAAGTGTCAGGTGTTCTGAAAGAGCGGTGCTCACGAAAACGAATGTAATTCTGGTGACTTGCAGTATCTTCTTATAGTTAAAGTGACACATGCTTTTCACAGGTGAGTGATGGGTCTTGCCCATCCATGGGTTAACTTTGTGAAGTGCTGCAGCTCATGGGAAGTCTGGAGCACCTGCTGACGAAGCAGGAACAGCCGTACAGCTGTGATGCTGTTTCTCAAACTGAGGCTTCTGGTATCAGTGGTGACTGCAAAACCTGAGTGAAAGCCTTCCTCAAGCCTGCAGCTGTGTTTCTCTTACCAGACCAAAACATGAAAAGGGGAGAAGGGGCCGACCTGCAAGATATTTAGGATGAAAATATTCCTTCATAAGTAACTAGCATCTTGGAATTGTCACTGCAGGGAGAAATCCGGGTGTTTGGACAGCTTTTCCCTTTGAGAGCGGAAACTTAATTTTGTCTATTCACTGGAGGCAACTCAAACTTAGGAAATAACAAGTTTTGAGACTTTTATTTTATTTACAAGGAAATGAAGAACGTCTCCTGTGAACACTAATTTGGGCACACGGAGAGCAATATAAAGAAGGAGTTGCCCGCTCCACAGTGACGTGTGAAAGGAGTCCTTGCCACTGCTTTTTTTTTTTTTAACAATGATTTTTGTTATTAAAAAGGAAAAAAAAAGCCACGTGATTTCTTTATGTTGCACATATGAAAGAATTCAAAATAAAAGACTTTTCAAAACTCTCGTCTCTAGTTAAATGTGTGAGGTGACCAGATGTCATTTTCATTGGTGACAGCCCCTGCTCCCCAAGAGCAACAGCCTCCAAGCAAATGACTTAATACTCATCAAGAGTATCTGCCCGAGGAATGGAGAGACCCCGATCCTTCAGAGCTTGAACTTTCAGCTTCTCGGCTTCCAGCTTGGTCTGCTGTTCAACCCTTTGTTCTTCTAGGATTTCTTCGATGGACACTTGCTGGAGGGGTGTGTCACTCTCCTTTTCCAAGTCCTACAAAATAAGCAGGGTTGAAAATCTTCAACTGATGACCAAGAATAGAAAGCA
This sequence comes from Spilogale gracilis, assembly GCA_004023965.1. Classification (NCBI taxonomy): domain Eukaryota; kingdom Metazoa; phylum Chordata; class Mammalia; order Carnivora; family Mephitidae; genus Spilogale; species Spilogale gracilis. The sequence goes on from PITA01004332.1 coordinate 118,007, forward strand.
TCACAGACCTTTAGGCAAATGGATTCCTGGGTCGGGCTTGGATTATTTTTCATAATTGTGACAGGGCTGAAATATCCTCCTGGCGACAGAGTAGCTGCCAGGAGGGCTGGCAACACTACCCGGGATACATACTTTTGTGAATGTGGTAACAGGGATCAGTATCAGTGTGTCTCATATATACATATATATGAATAGTTCCCTCTCCAACCCCAAAGGATCTAAGAGAGAAGTTACTCAGGCCAAGACGGCTTTATATAAGTTTTATATTTTTACATTATTAAAGTCAGCTTAATTTCTGGCAGAAGTGGTCCCCCACTCAAAGACAATAAACTGCCCCTCTGTTCCATTAACTAGGAGTCTTTAAATTATCATGCAAGATTCTTTCCCACTTTATGGCAACAAATCTTCTAGAGAAAACCTCAGTAGACCAGGTAGATTACTAAAGCAGTTTGGCTCCTCCACTGTTTTAATTTAAAATATTTTTGTTTGGGAAAAAAAGTTATTTTTTTCTCTTATTTTTTTCACTCACTCTGGCATAATATGCTTGATTTTTTTTAAGTAGGCTCCACACCCAGCACAGAGCCCAAGGTGGGGCTCAAACTCACGACCCTGTGATCAAGACCTGAGCTGAGATCAAGAGTTGGATGCTCAGTCGACTAAGCCATCCAGGTGCCCCTTGTATCTGAACACCTTACAGATATTTGGTAACTAATCTTAAGATGTAGAATCTTGCTGCAAAAGCTCACTACCCAGATTCAACTTACTCTCCTTAAAATGAACATACAGGTACTATTCTGTGATCCTGTAACATGGAAATATTATATATCCAGGCTATTCTTATTTATCTTCCTCTATGATTTTCAATCATAAAATTCTGGGACGGCATCACCACCACAAAGTCTCCAGATGCTGCAGCCTACCACTGAGTACTAATACTCCATGTGCTGCCAAGGCCTCGAAACCCACGGGCAGGGACATCAGGCGGAAGATTTTCACCAGAGAGGTTAGAATGAAAGCCACATAAATTATATAAGCAAGTTCTGCCTTGCCTCAAACGTTAGCTGCACCAGGCAAAATATATCTTATCAAATGTAACCTGCCCCCACAATGCACGGGTAGCAGCTGAAGGGAAGATAATGTTCTTAGCGTGGTGTGCTGCCTCTTGGAGTTTTCACTACGTCACTCATCGAGCTAGTCATGTGGTCATGATGAGGCCAATTCCCAACAAGCAGACTTATGACTTAAGGCCGCGTCATCAGCCTTGAGGTAGAATCCAGGGCCTTCCTACACAACACGTTTACAGCCCGGAACTGGCTTCTGCGCGTGAGTTTCTCTAGGGCCGGTAGTTAATTTCGGCACACTGGCCATTGAATTCCTACAGCTGTGTAAGCATTCCTGAACCACCAGGCTTTAGTGGCACCGCTATAAAGTTCTGCAGCATCCAAATCATTGACAGACAAGAGTACTTTCTCAACAAAAGGGCTCCCAGGAAACAATGAATCTTCAAGAACAAGTTCAAGTTCCCTCCTTCTCCTCACACACACATACTTCTACACAGGGGCCCATGTTGCCAATGCACCGGGCACACAGAGAATTTCCATGGTGTCCACGATTTTAACAGTGTAGCAGAGTATGTGTAAATATTTCAACTTAAATCTTTTCTCTTGAGAGCAAAGTCATGTTTCCTCTTTAAAAATTAAATCGAGGAAAGCATAAACAAAGGAAAAAATCATCCCTCATACTACTCTCCAGAGATGGGTCAGCCCCTCTTAATATACTGGCTCAACCTACTCCCCACACCTCATGGTACTAGAGTGCTGTATTTCAACCTCTATTTATTACAATGAGATGACGACTTTTGCCGCTGAAACACGCAATAAATGATCTACTGAACCAAAAATATCCATTGCAAAAGCTTTAAAAATTAGAAAAAAATTTTCCTGCATTTCATAGCGGCACTTAGCAATACTGTTATTGACAGTATTGATTCGTCATCGCTAGCTGTTTCAGCCTGAGGTCTCCAGGCCAACCTGACCCTGGCAGGTTATCATCTTACTTTCTCAAACGACTTATTGTTAAATGTCACCACAGACCAAAGCACTCCACTCCAAAGACTTGTGTAAACCTAATTTAAGATATGGTTAGGTTTTGAGAAACTATACTGGAAACTTTACAAACAAAATAGAAAACAATACAATTAAGTAAATTTTTTACTTTGATATTCCTGGCAAACCCAATAATCAGAAGCAAAGCCAAAGGTATTAAATAAGGTATTTCTCTTTTTAAGTAAATAATTTATGTAAAACATGAAATAAAGTTTGATCTTTTAAAAATGTCTGAGAATCACTCTATTGTACACCTGAAACTAACCTAACACTCTGTGCTGGGGTGTCTGGCTGATTCAGCTGGAGGAGATGCGACTCTTGATCTCGGGGTTGTTGAGTCTGAGCCCCACACTGCATGTAGAAATTACTTAAAAAAATAAAATCTTTAACAAACAAGCAACAACAATACTAAAACTACGGTATGTTAACTAACTGGAATTAAAATAAAAACCTAAAAAGCCAAAAAAAAAAAAGCTCTTCTATTAGCTATTTAATTTTTAATAGTTTTATATACATATATGTATAATTGTATAATATACATATATATACCTAAATATATGTATTCGTGTGTGCATGGTTATTTATGTTCACGTACACATGTACACACGTACACACACACGCAGACCTAAACACTTTAGAAGACTTAACTTTCCACCCGCCAGCTGATCTTCCTGGCATACTGAGGTATCCTCTTTGGTTGTGAGCTACGGATCCAAGTGAGGTTGAGTTCCATTCTCAGGAATTAACAGAAAGGCTTCTCCTACAGCCCCCTTCTTTCCTTCCCCTTCCCTCTTTAAAAAACAGGACATCACGATGTATATGCAATGTGTCTTCCCTCCAGACATTGCTCATTGGCTTTATGTCATGAAAACCTACTTGTAACCAATTGTTTAAATGACTGCAAAATATTCCAGTGTGTATGTCATACTTTATTCAATTATTCATCTGTTTGGTATTAAGTTTTTCAATTTTCTGCTATTAGAGATAGCAGAAATAATATGTCAATGAAACGTTTGTACAGTATGCTACTTTTATATCAGGTAAAATCAATGATACTTTGCTGCTAATGGGATCAAAATGTTTAAAATGCCAAGAGGCACTGAAACAAAGTTAATTATTCTCTGTAGTTTTCCTTTTACACCTGTAGCTTTCCTAAGCTAATGTGATGGTTTCTGTGAGAAGCTGGATGCGATGTGGAAAATGTATTTTTCCTTCTTGAAGAGACAAAAAGAAACCTAACTAGTATGATTATCAAGACCCACAGCAGCTTAAGGTTTTCACTTACTATTTCTCCTAGTAGGACAACATTTTCTCCTCTGACCACAAAAATCCCTCGAGGAATATCACCGTATTTTTTGCCCACATGAATACGCTCCACAGTCTGATGTAGCACTAAATTAGCTATAAGTGCACAGGGAAGAAACAAAGATATTTAGTTCAAATTATTGGGTAAAGGGTCCATAATTCAGATAATCATTTTTTTGTTTGTTTGTTTTTAGTAGAAAAGATTTCGCTGAACATGATTTCCAAACTTTCTAATTCTGGGAAAAGGTAAAATTTAAACAGTCTTCTCCTGTTTTATTAAGACACACCACTTGAGAGACTTCTAAACAACTGCACACAGAGAATATTGGGGATTACGTTGCACTAATGCATGAATGATGGTGAGAATCAGTTACAAAAATTAAATTCCTTTACATAGTGAGATTGTGAATACTGACATGAGTATAAGAAAACAGAGGGGAGGGCACTTGGAAGACTCTAAAATGTAAATAACTGCAGAGGTGGAAACTTTTTAATTTTTAATTTTTTTAAGATTTCATTTATTTTATAGAGAGAAACACAGCCAGAGAGGGAACACAAGCAGAGGGAGTGAGAGAGGGAGAAGCAGGCTTCCTGCCGAGTAGGAAACCTGATGTGGGGCTTGATCCCAGGTCTCCAGGATCATGACCTGAGCCAAGGGCAGACGCTTAACCAACTGAGCCACCCAGGTGCCCCGAAACATTTTTTTTTAAAGCAGTTTTTCTGTGTTGTGTGGGGATGTGTATATGATGATTTACCAAAGATTTAACTTTGTTTCAGTACTTAGGATTCATTTAACCCAGTGCAGGTATCCAGGGATTATGATACACAAAAACCTCTTTTTTCACTTTGTCAGATAACCTTACCTGGTAATCTGATAATAAATCAGGATTTGCTACTTTACCCCAAGGTAGTTTGACGAATCTGACTTAAGATTCAGAACCCCAGTCTGTTAAGAATAATTATTTTTCTTTTTTAAATTGGTACTATTTGTCTTATTTGAAGAAAGACAAATATCTATGCTATCTTCTGTAATTCCTCTAGGCATTTCGATTATGTTACTTTTCCTCATGCCCAAATCCACTAGTAGATGTCCAACAAATGTTGCTATGAACCGAGAAGTTCCCCGAAATAGAAGCGAATATAGATCTCTTTAGAAAAATGTAAGGTGCAAAAACAAAGAGTGAGAGAGTCTGATGTATCCCTAAAGTGTTAAATCTTGAGCTTAAAGTTGGGGCCCCAAAAATGCTTCAGGAAATGCCTTCTTTCATTGGGCAGGGAGGGATTACTTTCAGTGCAGGAACTGCTTTGAAGAGTAGTCGCACCCAAGCCAGCACCCAAGCCAGCACCCAAGCCAACGTACAAAGGAGCAGCTTTTTCAGTGGACTGAGTTTACTTCTACCATTTGGCTCCCTCTACTGGGGAAAATAAACAAAGTCCAAAACACTGCAATCATACGTTTAGTGAAAACTAGTATTAGAAATATAAGCTTGTAAATACTAGCTTTTGAATCACCTAATCATAAAAAACAATGACAAAATGACTCTAAACAGTATTCCATCATGCCAGACACTTGAAAAAGTTGCAGATAAATACATTTCAACATGAAATAACACAAACATACAATAGCAGCTCTTCACTATAGAAGTCTAAAACTAGTACATACCGAATTGATCAATGCTTCTTAAAAAACCTATGAGCGTCCTTCCATCTCGAAGCAGAACCAAGTGCTTTTCTGGGGAGAGGAAAAAAAGATCTTTAAAAAGTGAGAACTGTTAGCGTCAGTGAGTTTACAGGATTAATAATAAAAAAAAGTTAGCAGGTTAAGCTCTACCACTTCTTCCAAAGTATTTAAAGCACAGTTTACTGGGAAATTAGAGGGAGGACCAAGTCATCCTGGGGTTTAGATGACAAGATCTGTGGTGGCAGAGTGGGCAAAGGACTGGGTGAGCAGCCGGAAAGCCTGACTCCCAGCTCTAGGTGTTGATGTTGGCAGTCAAAACCTCCCAGTGTCGGGGCGCCTGGGTGGCTCAGTCGTTAACCGTCTGCCTTCGGCTCAGGTCATGATCCCGGAGTCCCAGGATCTAGCCCCGCATCAAGCTCCCTGCTCAGCGGGAAACCTGCTTCTTCCTCTCTCACTCCCCTTGCTTGCATTCCCTCTCCAGCTGTATTTCTCTGTGTCAAATAAATAAATAAAATCTTAAAACAAAAACAAAAACAAAAAAACCTCCCAGTGTCGTATCAGCGTCTATATTCGCAAATTGAGAAATTCAGGCTAGATGACTTTTATGATCTTAACACTAGAATGATTTTCCTCTCAACTTACAGAAGAGCTTCTATTTCACACTTTGGGATCAGGGAAGGTTTTATATAAAAACAATGCCTCAAACAGGTAAACGAGGATGCTGATAGTCAGCCAGAGCAAAAATTCAATTAATACTTATTGAGAGCAATGTGCTGGTCTGGGGCTTGGATACACAGTAGAGAAGACTCAGAAAGCCACCAACCTTATCAACTTATATTCCTGGTGGAGGAAGGTGAAAAAGTAAAAAACAAAACAAAAAACAACGGCCTACTGTAATAGTACAATGGAATAATAAACAAGATAGCAGGATAATATGATGAAGAGAGAGGGAAAGTAGCTACAGGAGAGAAGGTGGCCAGGGGAAAACTCTCCAAAGAGGTGTCTTTGAGCCGACACTGAAGAATAACGATAAGCCAGTTGCTAGAATAGCTAGCAAAATTCATTAATTTCTTTAATGCTATGCATAAAGTACTTTCTAGACACGTAACAGAAATAAGACAGTGATTCTTCCCTGAGGAATTTGTAATCTTCTTTGCACTATAATTAAGTACCACAAAAAAGCAAATCTTAATTATATGTGAGAGAAATTAGCTGGAGGAGGTATCTGAGGTGAGCCTTGAAAAATAATTTTTGGCCTCTGGGATGAATGACAGGGAAAGGGAAAGGGGAATCTGTAATTTAGGAAGCAGGGGAAAGGAAGGCCAGTATGTATCCGTATGTTTGACTGAAAGTTGGGGGTGTAAAGGGAAGTCACAGGATGTAAAGTCCCCAAAGGACCAGAAGCAGGTTCAGTTTGGATTATACTTCACAAAAAAACACTGAAGACTGAACTGGCAGAAAAGGCAGAGCAGAATGTGAGACACAAAGAGGAAACTCACACCAATGCCAATGAGAAGGAAGAGTTGTGAGAACCGAGACTGTGTAGTTCCGTTGTTTTTAAAAAATATATTTACCTTAGAGAGAAAAAGAGTGCACACATACTCACAGGGGGAGAGGCAGAGGGGAAAGGGAGAGGGAGAGGGAGACAGAGAGAGAATCCTCAAGCAGACTCCGCACTAAATGCAGAGCATGGGGCTTGATCCTAGGACCCTGAGATCATGACCTGAGCTCAAACCAAGAGTTGGACTTTTAACCGACTGAGTCACCCAGATGTCCAAGACCATGTAGTTCTTTTTTTTTTTTAAACGATTTTATTTATTTGTCAGAGAGAAAGAGAGAGATTGAGAGAACACAAACTGGGAGAGCACAGGTAGAGGGAGAAGCAGATTCCTGGCTGAGCAAGGAGCCCAACGCGGGACTCAATCCCAGGACCCTGGGATTGTGACCAGAGCTGAAGGCAGAGGTTTTAACCCACTGAGCCACCCAAGCATCCCAAGACTGTGTA